>OY970834.1:25026364-25314028 GCA_963853835.1 Calendula officinalis
GAGATCCCTTATGTCCACCACCGTGATGCGGTGGTTTGGTATGTGGTGGCTTAGGTCCGTGGTGTGGTGGGCTACATGGTGGACAGTTTTTGCAGCCAAAAACTAACGGCAGCGACGTACTAGAAATGAAAATCAAGAAGATGTAGAACATGGCTGAGATTTTGAAACCCATGATTAGGGTTTCTCGGTTTTAAAGTTTTGCGATATTAAAGATTCGTAGTGTTAAAACATAGAGTTTTATACTACGTACGTACGTAGATAAAATAATCAATGGCAACCCGTGAATATGGAAGTGATGATGCGGAAACTTATGACTATGTAGAATTAGAACAAGTCAACATCATTCAACTGTAAAAATCAGGAATCGAGAGTAGAGATTTTGTATTGTTGTTGGAGATTTTGCGAACTTCGAAGCAAGTCCGTGAGTTTGCTTCAAATCCGTGAAGATGCTGATGACTATCCATTGATTTCAGAAGTAATCTGGTCGTGCACAGCTTCCCATGCAGCCTTTGTTTTACATATATATACAAGTGTTGGTCGAATCCTTATCATATTACCTCGCTTGCGAAATTATAATTTGATATGTATTCTCAACTAAAGTTATAGATTCTGATGAGCAAACTCTATTTACTTTTGTCAAACATACATTCTTCTTTGTAATTGATAAGTTTTTTTTAACGCTTAGTAAGTTAGTAGTTCGAGTTTATACAGTGACATGTACAAGGGGCAGTATGTCTTCCCTCGAACCCTTCACATATGGAGAATAAACATCACCACCTTTTAATCTCAATGTTTTGCCTCCTACAAATCTTGAACTCAAGACGGTACCTCTTGAAGGAAAACCCCAAGATTATCCTTGTGGCCAATTAATCTAGACCAATTGATTCTTTGTAATTGATAAGTGTTCATATATTTTTATAATCCTGTAGTTAGGTGTTAATTATTTAAATTGCTAATAGCTAATTTAATGGTTGAGTTACTGTTGGGTTACGAGACTAACCGTTACCTTAATAAGATATCAAATTTTATTGACAGTGACCTTAATAAGATATCAAACTTTATTGAGCTTAGATTCATAGTGATCATTTATCAAAGAATGACTATGATTATCAAATGATTGAACAAAAACTCAAAACTCAAAACCTATAGCAGTTTCGTCATCTTTTTAGCTGAGAGTGGGTTTGAAAAAGTACATTATTTTTGAAAAAAAAAACTCGCTCTTTTAAAAGTGCCGCAATATCTTCTAACTAAATATTTATACTTATTTTCTTACTTATTTGATCAATATAAGTGTGAAAATCATATCATAAAATCAAAATACGGATTTTGTGGTTTGTACATGTCAATTATTTTATAGATAAGATGATGAAATAAGAAAATTTAGTAATAAGGAATACAATTTTTCAAGTTTTATACAGGGAAAAGGTCATTTTAGTAAGTTTTGCTATCAAAGTTTTTAGATCTCTCTTTTGTGATTCAACGTCATGGTGTTAACAAAGCTTAACAAATGAATTATTTAATGTTAGATGCTAGAGTACAAGATATAGAGCACCTAAGTACAAACACGAACCGGGTGGAATACAGAGAATACACTAAGTTGAAAACAGAGCCTGCCACACACGAAGACTAGAGTAAAGTACATAGGTTGAAATTGAAACCGAATCAGATGAAACTAGAGATATCATCTAGCACCTATTCGGAACAGAAATACGCGAAAAAGATTGCACCTTCCTGAATATATTTTATCGGGATGATTTGGATGTTTTATAAAAAAGATAATAAAACATTGCTTATATTATCAGGTTACGATCCCAAATATTCATACATATTCATAAAAGCAGACCATTGAATAAAAGTAAAAAATTATTGGCACCCCTATTGCAAAAGCATGCGTCGTTATATGATAAAAGTCAAATAATTTAAAAAACATAAAACATAATCTAAATTTAAAAAATATAAATCCTAATCTAAATTAATTTAGATTATGAATTATATATTTTAAATTTTAAACGATTTAAATATTATTAAATTAGGTAAAAATATATATATATATGTGATAATTTTAAGGTTTTATAAGAATATATATATATAATGATAAAGTTTGTAAGGATATTGTTAGGAATATTTCTATAATATTCATTAAAGATTTGATGTGTCAAAACTTATAAAGTACAAAGACCTAAATTGAAGATATGGAAGTCAATATTTGAATAAAGATTTAGGAGATAATCATAAATGTAAAAGATATAGTATATCTTTATTAGCTTAAAAGATTTAGTATTATCTTTTCCTTGTAAATCTCTAGGTTTTCTAGTATATAAAGAAACCTAGAGGTATAGAATTAGTCGTTCTTGAAACCCACGTTTTAACGTGTATGTGTGTGTACTCTAAGCCTCAAGGTCGTTTGATCCTGTTAACCAAAACCGTTCTACATATTTATATGTAGAATTGGGGCTTTTAGTAATCATTGTATATAAAGATGATGATGAAACCTTGTTTAGCTATACAAATATGTTTATCTAATTCCGCAATTTTATGTTTTGTATATGCTTATTCCAGATCAAGAACTAACTATTCTTGAGCCTAAAGATCGACATTTATATAGAGTTGTTCTAAACTCAGCAATTGGTATCAGAGCAAGGTGGCTCCAGATCTGGAATTAAACAAGGATCTATTAATGATTATATGAAGATATCACGTCGACATATATGATCATGTTTTTATGAAGAATAATGAATCAAAGGTTAGTCATGCATAATAAATATTAGTGTTCTTTATATATATAAAAGAAATTTGGTTTTCTCTTGCCTATTTGCGTGCTTCGAATGCTCTATCACACGCTAATCTGCACTTTCCGATTCTAATGAAGATTCGTTTAATATCTGTCTCACAAACTTCAAGGTTAAACTGCTCGTAATATTAGGTTTAATATTATTTGTTTGAAAAATCAAAGAATGTGCAGAGGAATGGATGCAAAAATTGTTGATGGTCAACCCGCTATCCCTTCATTAACTGATTTGATTCTAGTGGGGCCAAATGGTTTAAATTCCAAAAATAGTGTAAAAGAGGAGGTAATGAGCTAAACTCACGAGGCTGAAATTTTAAAAAACAAAAAAAAAGGGGAAAGAAACCCACGTGGGGTTGTTGGCCACAAAAAGAAGAATATCCCACGTATCGAGTTATTTAAACAGACGGATACGAGGCTGTAAATTTTTTTAACAAAATCTTATATATTCGAACCTATTTGGTTAGTGTTGTTCCAATACTGCTGCTACAATTTGACTGCTGATCAGTTAATGTTTATTTTTTTTTACTACTGATCTTTTGTTGTTACTATGTTATTACTGATCTAACATTACTGCTACTCCAACATTACTACTGATCAGTAGTAAATGAGGAAAGTAGCAAGTTACTACTAATCTTATTAATTCGAATTTTGCTACTGATCCTCATGGGTACAAATTTAGTATTGATTTCTTCCTATAACAGACACATCATATTTTGGAAAACATGACACACACCATGTTCGTTCCATATTACGGTTTATTGATTGTATTTGGTTAATCACTTGTTAATTTTTATTCTTGATAAAAAGAGAATAAAAATAACTTGTGATATCAATGTGAAACGAATCACATTATTCACACACACACAGGTTGAAGGCTTGATAAAGATAAAAGAAAATGATTTTATTGTTACATATTTGATCTTCATCAGTTGATTATAGAAGAAGAGTGATTATATTTTATTTGAAGAAGAAGTTGAAAGTCTTACTACATAAGATGTTATGTAAAGATGTAACTGCAATTCAACAGAATCTTAACGAAAAGATCTGTTGAAGACCAAGATGTCCTTCATACAAGATTATGACGTTGCTGATTACTATAGTTAGACGGAATGTGATGCATAGTTTGAGTTTCTACTTCAACTTCAAATAGAAGATAGTTGGTTTTCAATGTAATTGATATAGCCTTGAAGAACACAGGAATGATATCACACTTTTAGGGGAAGAAAAAGTGTTGATCATTCAAGGGGAAGTTCAAGTTTTTCAGATTTGTATTTGATTATGTCAAAAAGGGGAAGAGACTTGAAGATTCCAAGCTAATTCTATAAGTTTTGTCAAATCAAATAGGGGAAGATTGTTAGGAATATTTCTATAATATTCATTAAAGATTTGATGTGTCAAAACTTATAAAGTACAAAGACCTAAATTGAAGATATGGAAGTCAATATTTGAATAAAGATTTAGGAGATAATCATAAATGTAAAAGATATAATATATCTTTATTAGCTTAAAAGATCTAGTATTATCTTTTCCTTGTAGATCTCTAGGTTTTCTAGTATATAAAGAAACCTAGAGGTATAGAATTAGTCGTTTTTGAAACCCACGTTTTAACGTGTATGTGTGTGTACACTAAGCCTCAAGGTTGTAACGACCCGAATTTTGTAAATAAATAAATTGTACAAAAATATGATAAATAAGGATAAATCGTTCAAAACACGTAGGAATTGGTTTCGTGTTATTTGGAGTCCGTATGAGGAAGTTATGGACGAAACCGTGTTGAAACCTAGACCGAAAAGTGCAGCCCTGCTGCACAGGTAAGTTCGCGGCGCGAGCGAGGCAATTGTGTCTCACGTACTATGTTTGTGTTTTTTTTGCTATGTACTCAGGTTCGGGATCGAAGATCTAGGAGGCCCGTTTAGAAGAGGCCTTGTTGAGATTAGCTCGGTGTTAATGATTAGAGTCCTTATCCTATGGTTAAGATATAATTTGTAACACCGTTTTTGTAAACTCTGATAATCTCGAACAAGAAACCTTTTCGTTTTTGTAAAACCGGTATTTGACATTGATACAATATTATGTATTTTTGATTTAAATGATATTTAAATGTTGATTTGAAAATTGAGGTGTTACAACTTGGTATCAGAGCTATAGTTTAAGCGAACTAGGTTGAGTTGACCATCCTAGACTTAAACTGAGCTAGTAGGACCGTAGGTTCCATAGGATACTTGTGAATTGGCTATTGAGACCTTAAGTGTAGGTTCAATAGGGTTGACCTTGGAGGATTAGGTCATGTTTGGTTTGGGACGGTCAATGTTACCGTTACTTTGATAAATTGACTTCTAAATAATTAATGTCTTATTATAGCAAAATGGTGAGAACTAGAAGTACAAGAGGCCCACTTGATCAAGGGCAAGATTCGAACAACATTGTCGAACCGGTGTTTGGTCCTCCACCTCGGGAAGGGGAGGAAAATTCGGGTGTTGAAAGGAATACTCACACCCCGGTCACCGTGGAACACCTCCAAACTATGTTCAATCAAATGAGGGACATAGTGAACGAGGATGTGAACCGAATCCTCAATGAGCATAAGGCACGTGAAAGGCGGGAGGAATCTCCACCCCGCACGAAGAGCAAGTCGAGTAGCGTTGCTCAAACTAAAAAGTCTTCAACTGAGGAAGAAAGTGACCCCGAGCCGAGGGAAAGAAAGGGTTGTACTTATAAGAGTTTTATGGCTTTCAAGCCCGATAACTACTATGGTAGCTCCGAACCGAAAGTCACGATCCGTTGGATCCGTGAAACCGAACAAGTCCTTGAAGCTAGTAAATGCAAGGAAGGTGATATGGTGATTTATGCTTCCCGGTTGTTGAAGGATGAGGCCCTCGTGTGGTGGGATACTTTGTATGAAACGTTGGGAAAGAGGGCGATGTACAAGATGACTTGGGATGAGTTTGTGAAACGGTTGAAGGCAAAGTTTTGCCCCGAGAGAAACTTGGAGAAACTTCAAGAGGAGTTTGTGCATTTGAAGAAAGGAAGTTTGAGTGTCGATGAGTACACTAAAAAGTTCACGGGATTAATCCCGTTTGTGATCAAATTGTATCCGGATGAGAGATCCCGGATTGTTCGTTATGCTAATGGACTCCCGTGGGAGTATGAATTGGAGGTTAAAAGGGCCGCCACACTCGATGAGGCTATCGGTGCGGCGAGAAATGTTGAAGAGGTTGGCCAAAGAAGAATCAACGAGAGGCCGAAGTTTGAAAAGTTTGAGAAGAGAAAGTTTGAGGGGAGCTCGGGTTCGGTGAAGAAGGGAAAGTTCACCCCGACCTTCTCTAAACAATCGAGTGTTGGTACTTGTAAGAAGTGTGGCAAAGACCACAAGGGAGAATGTTTGGTGGACTCAAAGTCGTGTTTCAAGTGTGGAAGGCCGGGACATTTGGCAAGGGATTGCCGGGTCAAACCGTTGGATGAAATCGAGTGCTATTCGTGCCATGAAAAAGGGCACTATAGCAATGCATGCCCGAAGAAGGGAAGTGAGACCATAGTGTCGACCGCTCAAAAGAAAGCGGAGCCGACAAAGGTCAAGGGACGGTCCTTCCAACTTACCCGAGAAGAAGCAAAGGAGGCCCACGATGTCGTTTCAGGTACCCTACTCGTAAATTCTATTCCCGCCCGGATCTTATTTGACTCGGGTGCTACTTATTCGTTTGTGTCACATGATTTTGTTGTGATGTTGAATGTGCCATTAGAACTTCTTGATGAAATTTATGATATAGAAATTGCGGATGGTAAAACCTCCATAGTTCAACATATGTGTCGGAATTGTGAATTGGAAATAGATGGGAGAAAGTTTAAGGTGAATTTATTACCCATGGAAATTGCGGGTTTTGATATAGTGATAGGTATGGATTGGTTGGGTGAGAATCAAGCAAAAAATTTTATGTGGGAAGAAGATAGTCTCGATAAGGACTCC
Organism: Calendula officinalis; assembly: GCA_963853835.1. Lineage (NCBI taxonomy): Eukaryota > Viridiplantae > Streptophyta > Magnoliopsida > Asterales > Asteraceae > Calendula > Calendula officinalis. The sequence goes on from OY970834.1 coordinate 25,033,117, forward strand.
CGACAATGAAAAAGTTTATGTGTATGGTGAGAGACGACACCATTTGCCATGTCTTATGACCGCGGTTAAAGCTAGGAAATGTTTAGCCAAAGGATGTTCGTCCTTTTTAGCATATGTGTTAGATGGAAGGAAAGAGAAGAAGTCGGTGGAAAATGTAAAGGTGATTCGGGATTTTCCCGAGGTATTCCCCGACGATTTACCGGGATTGCCACCGGAGAGGCAAGTAGAATTCCGTATTGATTTAGTTCCGGGAGCGACCCCGATAGCTCGTGCTCCATACCGTTTGGCTCCCACCGAAATGCGGGAATTGATGTCCCAATTGCAAGAATTACTCGACAAAGGATTTATTCGTCCTAGTTCGTCTCCATGGGGTGCGCCCGTATTGTTTGTCAAGAAGAAAGACGGTTCAATGAGAATGTGCATTGACTACCGAGAGTTGAACAAGATGACTATAAAGAACCGGTACCCATTGCCTAGAATCGACGACTTGTTTGATCAACTCCAAGGTGCCGACTATTTCTCGAAGATCGATTTGAGATCGGGTTACCATCAAGTTCGAGTGAAAGAAGGAGATACCGAGAAGACGGCGTTTCGTACACGTTATGGGCATTACGAGTTCTTGGTGATGCCATTCGGGTTGACTAATGCACCGGCCATTTTTATGGATCTTATGAATCGGGTTTGCAAACCATTCCTCGACAAGTTTCTTATCGTATTTATTGACGATATTCTTATTTATTCAAAAACCGAAGAAGAACACGAGAGTCATCTAAGGCAAACGTTAGAAGTGCTGCAACGAGAGAAATTGTATGCTAAGTTTTCTAAGTGTGAATTTTGGATTCGAGAAGTCCAATTCCTTGGCCATGTCGTGTCCCGAGAAGGAATCAAAGTTGACCCGTCAAAGATTGAAGCGGTTATGAAGTGGGAACCGCCACGAACTCCAACCGAAGTGAGAAGTTTTCTCGGCCTTGCCGGATATTATCGTCGATTTATTCAAGACTTTTCCCGAGTGGCGACACCACTCACCTTGTTGACCCGAAAGAGTAGTGAGTTCGTGTGGGGAGAAAAGCAAGAAAGAGCATTCGCCACATTGAAAGAAAAATTGTGTAACGCCCCGGTTCTCACGTTACACGAAGGGATGGAAGATTTTGTCGTGTATAGTGATGCCTCACATAAAGGTTTGGGTTGTGTTTTGATGCAACGGGGGAAAGTGATTGCCTACGCCTCGAGACAACTAAAGAATGCGGAAGAAAGATACACGACTCACGATTTGGAATTGGCGGCGATAGTGTTTGCTTTGAAGTTATGGAGGCACTACTTATATGGTACAAGGTGTACGTTGTATACGGATCACAAAAGTCTTCAATACGTTTTTACTCAGAAAGACTTAAATATGAGGCAAAGAAGATGGATTGAATTGATACAAGATTATGATTGTGAAATTGTCTACCATGCGGGGAAGGCCAACGTGGTAGCCGACGCCTTGAGCCGAAAGGTGTATGAAAAGCCGATTAAGGGAAAGCTAACACGTATTGAAGTAGTATCGAGTATAGTAGAACGGATCAAGAATGCCCAACGGGAAGTGATGGAGAAAGATGAATTAAGGCAAGAGCGTTTGGGAAAGAACCAACACTTCGTGGAAAACAAGCAAGGGTTGAAAACCGTCGGTGGTCGAATTTGGGTTCCCAAGTTCGGGGGTACCCGAAAGGAGTTACTAAATGATGTTCATAAGTCTAAGTATTCGATCCACCCGGGAAGTACAAAAACGTATCAAGATATGAAGAAGATGTATTGGTGGCCCGGGATGAAGGCAAGAGTGGCAAAGTATATCTCTAAGTGTGCCACGTGTGCACAAGTAAAAGCCGAGCATCAAGTACCTTACGGGGAAGCTCAATCGTTGCAAATCCCGGCCGAAAAATGGGATGATATAACAATGGATTTTATTGTTGGGTTGCCAAAGACGAGCAAGAACCACGATGCCATTTGGGTCATTGTTGACCGGTTGACCAAAAGTGCATTATTCTTGGCGATTCGGGAAACCATGCCACTTGAGAAGTTGGCAAAGTTGTATGTGGATGAGGTAGTAAGACTTCATGGAGTCCCGTTGTCGATTGTGTCCGATAGAGACGCGAGGTTTACTTCGAGATTTTGGAGATCGTTGCAAGAGGAGCTGGGAACGAAATTACGGTTGAGTACGGCTTACCACCCGCAAACCAATGGTCAAAGTGAAAGGACCATTCAAACGGTTGAGGATATGCTAAGATCGTGTGTGTTAGACTTTGGTGGTAAATGGGATGAACATTTACCGTTGGTTGAGTTCTCCTACAATAATAGTTACCAATCGACGGTTAAGATGCCCCCTTATGAGGCGTTGTACGGAAGGAAGTGTAGAACTCCATCGTGTTGGCTTGAAGCGGGTGAGACGAAACTCACGGGTCCCGAGATTGTGAGGTTGACCAATGAAAAGATTGGGATAATCCAAACAAATATGAAAATAGCCCAAGATCGACAAAGAAGCTACTCGGGTTTGAAAAAGAGACCGTATGATTTGAATGTTGGAGACATGGTGATGTTGAAAGTATCGCCTTGGAAAGGCGTAATGCGGTTTGGTAAGAAAGGCAAATTGAGCCCAAGGTATGTTGGCCCGTTTAAGATTTTGAAACGGGTCGGTTTGCAAGCTTTCAAGTTAGAACTCCCACCCGAACTCCAAGGTGTTCACGATACGTTTCATGTAAGTTATTTGAAGAAGTTCGTGGGTGAGGTTGAAAATATAATTCCGTTACAAGAGTTGCGGGTGGATGCCCCGAACCGATTGATTGAGGAACCCGAAGCCATACTAGAGTCGAAAACCAAGAAACTTCGGAATAAGGAAATTGAATTGGTGTTGGTCAAGTGGAAGCATTCACTTGGGCCGAACTTGACTTGGGAAGTCAAGGATGAGATTCGGAAAAGATACCCGAACTTTGTGAATTATGATGAGATTCCGAGGACGGAATCTCCTTAAGGGGTGGATAGTTGTAACGACCCGAATTTTGTAAATAAATAAATTGTACAAAAATATGATAAATAAGGATAAATCGTTCAAAACACGTAGGAATTGGTTTCGTGTTATTTGGAGTCCGTATGAGGAAGTTATGGACGAAACCGTGTTGAAACCTAGACCGAAAAGTGCAGCCCTGCTGCACAGGTAAGTTCGCGGCGCGAGCGAGGCAATTGTGTCTCACGTACTATGTTTGTGTTTTTTTTTGCTATGTACTCAGGTTCGGGATCGAAGATCTAGGAGGCCCGTTTAGAAGAGGCCTTGTTGAGATTAGCTCGGTGTTGATGATTAGAGTCCTTATCCTATGGTTAAGATATAATTTGTAACACCGTTTTTGTAAACTCTGATAATCTCGAACAAGAAACCTTTTCGTTTTTGTAAAACCGGTATTTGACATTGATACAATATTATGTATTTTTGGATTAAATGATATTTAAATGTTGATTTGAAAATTGAGGTGTTACAAAGGTCGTTTGATCCTGTTAACCAAAACCGTTCTACATATTTATATGTAGAATTGGGGCTTTTAGTAATCATTGTATATAAAGATGATGATGAAACCTTGTTTAGCTATACAAATATGTTTATCTAATTCCGCAATTTTATGTTTTGTATATGCTTATTCCAGATCAAGAACTAACTATTCTTGAGCCTAAAGATCGACATTTATATAGAGTTGTTCTAAACTCAGCAGATATATATAAAATTATCTCAATAATCAAATGCTCGGGAATCACAATATCAGATCGCCGTGCCCTAAAATATCAAATGTACTCCACCACCAATCGGGAAAAAGGAATACATGTCTGGCATAGTATTCTATTGTTCCTCTGGCGTTCCCAAAACCTCTATATGCTCGAAGATAAGACGCCTGTTTTGAATGTTTTATTGGACCAAATAAAGTTAGGCTCTTCTATTTGGGTTTGAAGTAGAGATAGGAAAAACTCTAACTATTAGTTTGTCCAATGGCTTTGTAATCCTATATTTGTTTAGCCCGTTTGCTGTAATCTTTACGCCCCTAGGCTCCTGTTTGCTGAACTTTATCAAAAAATTCGTGATGGCATTTTTGTAATTAATAGTGATTTTTCCTACTTTTCTCCTAAAGTACAAATATTGTAAGGACTTTATTGTCATTTGAATTCTAGAAACTCAATTGCCAGCCATCTCTCACGCGCTTTAAATCTCCTCTTCCCCACTCTCGCCAGTGTCACCACCTGAGTGGCTAGACACTTTTTTTTTTTCCACCACTTGTGTTTTTTGGCCATAACTTTTTTTTTCTTTGATAAAAAAAAATTCTGAAAAAACCATAGTTCTTATAATTAAATTTTCTACAAAATGAGTATAGTCATGAAAACTTGAAAAAAAAACCCGGATAAAATTTTGGATCATTGTCATAGTTTTGGATCATTTTGTTAATTTTGGATCATTTTCATAATTTTGGATCATTTTGTTATTTTTGAATCATTGTTAATTTTGCATTAACATAATTTTGCATACATAATTAGTCAAATAATATATCATATATAATTTTGAATCATTTTGTTAATTTAAGATCATTTTATTAATTTTGCACGGTTGTTAATTTTTGGATCATTTTGTTATTTATGGATCATTGTTAATTTTGAATCATTTTTTTTTAAATTTTCATGACTATACTCATTTTTTAGAAAATTTAATTTTAAAATTATTGGCATTTTCAGATTTTTTATTTTACAAATAAAAAAAAAGTTATGGGCGAAATACGAAGTGGGGGGAAAACTCACATCCAATTAAAGGATGACAAGTGGCAAAAGGAGGAAAGAAAGGTTTCTAAAAAGTCCTTTATACCCTTTTCAGAATGAGTGAACGAAAATAGTCCTCGCAGTCCTTACAAGATTTTGAGTCCTTACCCGATCTCACTTCTATATTAAACTAGTTATATAAAAAGTACATAAATATAAGACAGCTTAGAAAATACAAAAAATATATTAAAATAATAAAAATATTAGAGAAATCAAATTTTTTCCAACATAATTCAAAAAAGTTTATAAACAAAATTAGGAATTTTAGACCGTCGCTATCAATAGTAAACTATCTAAACGGTGGAGATTCAAAGGTTAACGACCGGAATATAATAGAACTAATTAAAATTTAAAATAATAAATAGACTATAAAGGGTTTAAACCAATGTTTTGATACCCGGATTTTGAATCGAACCATCTGATGTCTTTAAAATGGTTGAACCAATCTGACAGGTTGAACCGGATTACAATATTAATCGCTATTTATGATAAGTTGGTTATAAAGAAGTTTCTTAAGTAATCGAAATTTAGAAAATTACCGATTATAAAGATGCTCAATCTTGAGATGATAACGAAGAAGAAAGATGACGATTATCGAATTTAGCATTAGGTAACAAAACATTTCACGCCATATCCGGCAATTCAATCCGACTCACATGTTGCATATTGATCGGGCTACACTGGCCGGACCCACACCAGATATCTGGTCCGTCAGATTTGACGGGCCGGTCCAACCCGATTATTAAAACATTTGGTTTCAACAAAATTTTCATCGCCTGGATAATTTTTGACTCTTTCTTTCTTCTCTTGGCTCTATCTACCAACCTAACCGCTTTTTCTTCTTCTTATCATTCTTTATAGTTTCACCGAAAGTCCTTAGATCGCGCTCTCTTTTGGGTGCACTCTCTGCCAATATACCAGCTCAATGGCCTTGAACACTATAAATAAATTAATAGCCATTTGGATGCTTTTGTTACTCACTCCATACTTCACATACAACCCATGTGGCTTAAATTTTTCAATCTTCAATTTGGTGTAATACAGCTTTTGCTTGTCGTGACGTGTGAGAAATCATTTAAGAATATATTTTATTTTTATAAGTAATAGTGTAAGTGATAGCGAATGTGACTGTCATATATTTAAACTTAGGTGTAAAACTAATTAAAATTTAACACATCAGCATAAAACATACATATATTCATTAAAGGGAATAACACATCACATTCGTTAGGAATGATCGAGTTGTTTTCTAACAACCAAACTAATATGGGTACTAGATTGATATAACCCAATACCCAAAAGCTACTTAGAAGCCATCAACCTCCCTGATTGGACCAAACTTATTTTCTTGAATCATTTTTTGCAATGGTTAGTTTTTTAAACTGTTTGATATTTGCAAATATATATATATATATATATATATATATATATATATATATATATATATATATATATATATATATATATATATATATATATATATATATATATATATATATTCACAAAAAGTTTTCAAATGTGCCACGGTTAGTTTTTTGAATCATTTTTTGCAACGTTAGTTTTTAAATCATTTTAGACATTTGCAAAAAAAAAAAAAAAAATGATATTTAACGCCTAAAACGGATTCATAAAGAGATGATTTCACAGAAGGTCCCATTGTTCTTTAAATCATCTCAGAAGCACGTGAAGGAAGTTCTGATGCTCCAAGATACAAGGAAAAGCCTCGACACTAATGAACACTAGATGATCGTACCTTAGCCGCTCTTGGTGATAAAGCTAATTAAGGGAATAATTGTGAATGCTGTTTAAGAGGAAATAATTTTTACAACAATATGTGAATGTGAAACTACAAAACAAATGTGGGATACTTTATGTGTTGCTTATGAAGGCACTGATGACTCGGTCAAGAATAAAAGAAAACAGAGAAATGATATTTAGTCCTACCATTTAGATCTACTTATAGGTCTACCCACTTAATAGGATGACATGTGTATTCCACTAATTCTCTCTCCTAATATTATCTCTTGATTTTGACACGTGTATTCATCTAATGAGTAGGCCTATAATAGATTTAAATGGTAGGGCTAAATACAATTACTCAAGAAAATATAATCTATGTGAACTGTTTCTAAAGTGATGCGGGTCCAATTGGGACCCTGCTCATGATCGTACCAAAACGGGGTTCCACTGGAAAAGACATAACTTTTGTCTCGGGTCTCCATTTCAGGACCACAAGTAACCAAATTGAAGCTTGCGACAAGGACTACGTCATGATATACCGAACTTTTCGGCCCAAAAACGCTGTTCTGTACACTTATTTGCATTTTTATGTTTGCTTCATATTATGTTGGACTTTGTTTTAGGCCCAATTTATAGTCCGTTTGTCTTTTTGACATATTCGAAATTCTGGGTCATATTTAAGCACAATCAATGTTGAAACTCACACTGCAGAGTCTTTATTGGTCTTCTTTTTAATCATAAAGAAAACAAAGAGCATACGAACATCAACAGGAAGAAGTGACATGATGTCTCAGTAGGCTACGCTATAACAAAATTTTATTATGTATATATAATTCTAATGAAATAAAATGTTAATTTGGTTTATATATTTGTGTTATTACAAAAAAGAAAAAAAATTGTTTAGTGGTTGAATGGTTCATAATAGCCTTTTAGTGATCATGAATAATTGTGATAATTGAAAATCTGATGTAATATTTATATGATAATTAGTGATGCAATTATGATGTTGTAAAAAAATGGTAAAAATATACATGGTGCAGTAAAAAAAAAAGATTATCTGTCTTATAAAGTGTAGAAACAAAATTTGCATCACGATTTCGAAAAAAGAAAGGCATCATTGGTCCAAAAATGTAATGCACAAATTTTTAGGACTATTTAAAAATAAAATAAAAATTACATCACATTTAAAACAATCTTTTATATAGCTTTTAGATGTGAATGTGTTATTGCGCTATACATAAGATTGCATATGCAACATAACAAATAGAGAGTAGTTTCAAGAAAAAAAGTTCAAAATTATTGTTCTTTAAAAAGTACGAATATGCCTTCCCACCGCGCCAAAAAATATAACTAAACAATGCTTACATGTGACCTTGAAAGGTTGTAATTGTACATTGAATTAGTTGAGCTCGAGAGGACTTATTAGAGGGTGGAATCTCTGCCATAATTTTATACGCAAAGTACAACTTTTAAATTTCTACGTACGAAAAGTTGATCCTGAGGCCCGTCTTGGCATGGGTCACCAAGTCTAAAAATTTTAGGGGGTCGTAAAAATTGATTAGACCGGATTGATCTATCTCTAATATTCCTTCAACGAAATGTTAGAATATGGCTACTCAAGCTATATATTTCATTATTTTGCATCTTTAAGCTTTATAATCCATTACTCTGTATTATTCGTAGTTCGTGTTTTTCATCTTGATTGACTGGCTATATATAATCATGAAGAAGTAATCATACAAACAATTAGAATCAAAGGTTAGAGAATACACAAACACAGACAAAAAGTGGCGTATCCAGGGAAAAAGTTGAAGGGTGTCACTGGTTGCGCATTTTTTTCTCAGGAGTTTCACCTACACTAACAAAAAGTAAATATTAAAATTTTATCGCTATTTTTACACTATTCGGAAAATATTCAGGGGTTGCACCCCGTACACCCTATTAGGTCCTCCCTGCAGTGACACGAATGAAAGCCGGGTTAAAAATATCCAGTAAAATTGGGCATGAAAAAAAATATTTTGCACATTTAGATATACTCTTAATAAAAAAAATGTTAATGCACATTTTTTGGGAAATTAAAGGTAACGGGTGGATCACTTGTGTCCGCCAGACCGCCACTTTGACTGGCGGTATCAGTCCATTGGCACGCCTAGATCAATTGTCCCGTCAGTTTTGATTCCGTGAGTTGGGAGACGGGAGGGAGGGGTGCGTGAGTTTGGGTAGGTGGGGCCAAAGGGGTATTTTGTGTGTGTATTTTGTAAAGGTGGGTCCCAAAAAATTTAAGGGAAGATGTATTGTTGACATGAGTACGTCAGTTTAATGTCAGTTGGAGGGTGAACTGATGTGGCATTGATTTGGAAAAAACTGATGTTATCAATTTTAACAAACATTGGGAGTGGTCTAATAGGTTTTTTTAAATGTCTTAACTAATAAAAGTGATTAGTGATGTAGTCTTAAAAGCACCTTTTATACGAATTTATACACACAAGATCTTTGATTATTGTTATTGGGTTAATTGTTTTTAGTATTTTTTTTCGTTTGCTTTTCTTGTCTTTTCATTTTTGTGTGTGGATCCAAATTAATTTGATCTGGTGGAGTGTTTAGCTATACTGTGCAAAACGTAGGCCGAAATGGTTCTTGACATGGTGACGAAAGGACACTAACCATACAGAGCGGGCATGTGACCAGTCTTTGCCTTTGTGCTCTAGCAATGATATTTTTGCAATATCCAGCATATATATTTTTCTTCATAACAGCTGACATATAAGTTGAATTTATTTTGAACTTAGATGTGTCACCACTCTTATCAGCAAACCAAAAGTGACATGACTGTAAAATAAAGAAAACTCTGCATCGATAACTGTATTATTGATTACTCCTTCCGTCCCAAATTAATTGTCCATTAGACAAAAGGGCACACAGTTTTAAGAAAGTGCAATTATTGTACTGTCCACCAATCAAATCTCATATTTACCCACTTATAATTCATATGACTGGTTGTAATTTGAAATTGACAATTATTTTGAGACAAATTAAAATAGTAAGGTGGACAATAAAAATGGGACGGAGGGAGTACTATAGGAACAAAAATGTAAATTTGGTGCGGTTAGCCTGTGTTTGCAACCCCAAAAGTACCAACTTCACGCATTTGATTAACAATAAATTATACAAGTACTTAAAAATGTAGATTATCATTGTGACATTTCTGACCTTCATCTAAGGTTAAACATGCAATAGGACTCATCTTAAAAAGTAAGGGCACACTTGAGATGACTTTAGATAACTCAACCAACTGCTCAATTTTCTCCATCGATCACTGCTGTCATATATAATTTTCGATAATATAATGAAACCCACATGATAAATTGTTTAATCCTCCCAAATATACGAAAAAAAAGCATAGTATTACAAGTTGTGCACAACTAATATAATCTTCATCTATAAATACCTTCACGAACTTCATAGATTTCACACCACAAATTAAACTAGCTAGTTCTCACTTCAAATCCCAAAACCATTCATAATGGCTTCAACGGTTTTAAGAACAACCGCCATTTTCCTCACTCTCAACATTCTCTTCTTTGCATTGGTAAGTTCAGAACCCACGTGCGCTGCAGATGGTCTGAACTTTGGTGCATGTGCCGGATTGCTAAATAACTTTCTAAACGGAATTGTTGTAGGAAACGTACCAACCTCACCTTGTTGTGGGCTCTTAGGTGGCCTTGTTAACCTCGAGGCAGCAGCATGTCTTTGCAAGACACTTAAGGCTAATCTTTTGGGTGTCAACCTTGATGCATCGGCCGGATTCGGTTTGGTTCTTAACAATTGTGGTGCCAAGGTTCCTCCTGGTTTCCGATGTTATTAATTAAGATCTTTTGGTTGGGTTTAATTTAATTCGGAGTGTTGATTTTTGTGATGATACTTATTTGAAGTTACCTTTGTTTGTAAGACGTAATTTAAGATCTTGTCACATTTAAGTATTGTGATTATGATCATTTGTATTTTACTTTATCCAGGAATAAATATGCTTTTTTCGATTTAAGGTTTTAAATCTACAATTTGGTGAAAAGAAATTACATGGATAGTCTCCAACATAAAGAACGCGCGTAACATCAAAATAAGTTATATTTCATATGTCCCATAAAAAAATTGTAATTTCACTTTGATAATCTACTTTATATGGTAAAAAGTAGTGAGACTCACACTCATTAACTATGCTATTTAATATTATGACATGACATTTTACCCTTATTTTTATATTTAAATATCATTAACTTCAATTTATTTAACGACATAGTAGACCCATATTATCTACTAACTATTCAATTTACGTTAATTTAACATTTATTATAATCTCTTGTCTCACAAACCTTGAATGTAATAACGTATCACTTAATTAAAATTAGGGGTGAGCATAAAAACCGAAAAACCAAACCGAACCCGAAAAACCCGAAAAAACCGAACCGAAAAAACCGAACCATTTGAAAAACCGACATCGTTTTGATTTTTGGAAAACCCGAATGTTTGGGGCGGTTTTTCGGGGGCATATGAAAAACCAAACCGAAAAACCCGCTCCGCCCCCACCTTTATATATATTTCAAGTTTTATAAAAATATTTTTATATTTTTAAAAGATTTGATATAAATTTGTTTGCAAAAGGAAAGCAATCATGCAATGAAACTTCTATGGATGAAGACATTGACTAAGATTGTTGCGAAAGATGGTTAGATGTTATTCTATTGTTAATTTTTTTCAAATTATGTTAGTTGAATTTATTATTACATTATATTAAACTTACTAGTTTTTTTTTATATATAATGAAATGAGTTAAGGTTTGGAAGTTTGAATCATAATATTAGTTTTTAAGGTAACAAATTGGTAAATTTAAAGGAAACTAAAAAACCGAAAAAACCCGAAACCGAACCGAAAAACCCGAAAAACCGAAACCGAAAAACCCGAAACCGAACGGGGTGTAATTCTCAAAACCCGAACTTTCGGGGCGGGGTTTGGTTTTAGTTAAAAACCGCCCAAAACCGCCCTATGCTCACCCCTAATTAAAATCGAAAGAAATATTATTTTTGACAATTGAAATTGTATTTATTTTAGATTATGAATCTGCATTATCCAGTAAGTTTCAAAAATGGAAAACGAACCGGCGTAAGTCCAATAGCCCAATAGCGTCCAAAATAAAAAAGAGTAAGTCCATGTAGTTTGCCATTTATTACATCTACAGTCCCTGTTTTTTGTTTATTACACTGGAAGTCCCTGGTGTATTCAATTTGTTACACCCGACGTCTCTCTGTCAACCGGACGTCGAAAACTTCCGTTAAGTGACCCATGTGCACCTCACATGATGGGCAAAATCGTAATTTATCTTCCCCTTTTAAAGAGTAAATTACACGAAAGGTCCCCGTGGTTTATCACTTATTACAGCCACAGTTCCTGAACTTCGTTTATTACATTGGAAGGCCCTGCTGTATTCAATTTGTTACAATCGACGTCCATATGTCAAACGGACGTCTAAAACATCAGTTAAGTGACTCATGTGCACCTTACATGATGAGAACATGTAACGGAAGTGAAATTACGATTTTGCCCATCATGTGAGGTGCACATGGGTCATGTAACGGAAATTTTAGACATCCGTTTGACAGAGGGACGCCGGGTGTAACAAATTGAATACGCCAGAGACTTCCAGTGTAATAAACGAAGACCAGAGATTGTAACTGTAATAAGTGGCAAATTACAGGGACCTTCCGTGTAATTTATTCAATAAAAAATAATAAACTTCCAAACAGGTTGGACCTCTTTGGAGCCCGGGATAGCCGGTGTTGCCCCTCATTCTTCAACTCCAAGTGTAAATATGTTGGCAAAAAAAATAAGTTATATGCCAAATTGCCAATGTTACCCCTAAAAAATGTTAGTCTTTCATTCACTTATAATTTCAAAAAAAGAAAAAAGAAAAAAACTAGTCCTAACTTAAAAGTCGCAAAATTGTTTAGCATATTAGGGAGCTAAAATGCCAATTTAATTCATTAAACGAAGCTCATTATGCATATTATGAACATTTGAATATAAAAAAGTCCAACATATTTAGTATCATCAAAGTTAAAAGTTAATAATATGATGAAAATGTAATGATTCATTTATAGGTCAATAAAAAAGACAACATTAAAATATAATCTATAGTCTACTTTGTCATTTTGTAATGTCTAATGAAACTATACTTTTCAATTTTAAAGCTCTAACGAAATTAAATCAAGTAAGAATACGTGATCAAATTAATGAGTCAAAGTATTAAATCGACCATCTTGTCAAGTTCAGGGTACCATGGTGCACCTTTAATAGTTTAGGGCAGTAAAAATTCCAATCAGTCAAATTCAGAGTACTTAAATACATTTTGGTCTTTATTATATATTTAACGGAAGAAAATTTGTGTTACCTTAAACATTCGTCTTTGGTATGCCACTGTTCCTCAACACTCAGAACAATCGGCCCACTTTAACCAAAAGCAAACCAGCCTATTATTTTCTGTAAGGAAATCGGCCCAGGTTGCATGAGAATTATTAATTAAAACTTTCCTGAAAATGGAATTCACTACGACACGATAATTAATTAAACAAAATTGTTAGATTATATTGTATATATCCACGAGAGACCTTTCCTTCATTCAATAATAAACATGCAATAGGACTCATCTAAAGACTAAAAGCAGGGCCGGCTCAATGGGCTGGGCAAGCTGGGCGACCGCTCCGGGCCCCCAAATGCCAAAGGGCCTCTATTTTAGTATTTCTCTATATATTTAGCCCAAAAAAATCATACATTGGTAGAAAGGACCAAACTTAGCCTAAAAAAAAAAATTGATTGATATTAGAAAAAGGGAGGCAGGACCCCATTTTATATTTCGCCCCGGGCCCCAAATCGGCTTGAGACGGGCCGACTAAAAGTAATGGAATAACTAATATGAGATGCATAACCAACTGTCAAATTTTTCCAGCAATTAAAAGTAAGACTGCATGTCGTAATTTAGCATAAAATTAAACCCACATGGATCTCTACACATTTTTTATTCCTCCCAAATATATTAAAAAATGATAGCAACAAAAGTTATGCACAACGAATATATGATCTTCATCTATAAATACCTATACACACTTGATGGATTTCACACCACAAAACTAGATAGTTCTCACTTCATTTCCCAACATCGTTCATAATGGCTTCAACGGTATTAAGAACAACCGCCATTTTCCTCACTCTCAACATTCTCTTCTTTGCATTGGTAAGCTCAGAACCCACGTGCGCTGCAAATGGTCTGAACTTTGGTGCATGTGCCGGTTTGCTGAATAACTACCTCAACGGCATTGTTGTAGGAAACGTACCAACCTCACCTTGTTGCGGGCTCTTAGGCGGCCTTGTTAACATCGAGGCAGCAGCGTGCCTTTGCACGACTATTAAGGCTAATCTCTTGGGGGTTAACCTTGATACATCCGCCGGTTTCAGCTTGGTTCTTAACAATTGTGGAACCAAGGTACCTGTCGGTTTCCGATGTTATTAAAATCATCGGTTTTTGCAAGTGTTGTTTTGTTATTCGATCACTTAATTATTCTGTTCTTTAATTTTCGTTTGTTTGGGTGTAATTTGGATTTTGGAGTGTTAGTTTTTGTGATGATATTTATTTGATGTTAAAGGCTTGCAGCCTTTCTTTGTACAATGTAATGTAATTTATATCTTGTCACATTCAAATGATGTGATTAGGATCACTTGTATTCTAATTTATCCACGAATAAAAATGCATATGTGTTTATTTTTGTTCTGCTTTGAGTCCTACTCTTTGGTCTATATTGATAATCTCCAACAAAGTGTAAGTAACAAAATAGGTCTCATTAATTACTAATTACAAAGATAAATAATCATCGTCTCATCTAAGATTTTAGACTTGTTAGCTTCATTTGTTGAAAGTACACTTTGTTTTGCTAAAACTCTAGCAATTCTTCTCACTAAGGCGTTCACTTTAGTTATATGTCAAGTCTACTACGTTTGTATTAGGAGACAAATCTTTGGTGTTATCTCATGTTTAATGAAATCATCTCTTTGACCAAAAAGGAATAAATAAAGATGAATTTCACTTTCTACTTTGAAAATGCGTGTAACTCACTCAATTGGAACTTCTTGGGTTCAGTTTTGCAGCAAATGCGTGTTGAATCTAAGGAATTTGATTAAAGTTTGTCATGCATTAGCTTATGGCTCTGTATTAGTTAAAGAGTGTTGATTCGTACACAATATTTTTTACCTAAACAGAGTAATTTCAAGTCAAAAGATAAGTATGCAATTTTTTTTTCCTTTTATCACACTTTTCATTTCACTTCCTCACATTAAAGGAAAAGAATGTCATAATTGTTATTTGACATGAAATTACTCTATATAAATAAAAAAATTTCAATACCATTAAGCAAATGAATTCTTCACCTCAAAATGTCAAAAATAAAATTAAATAGAGGCATATGTCAAGACAACCCACTTAGAGCATGGGCAAGGTCATTCAAGTCGGACGGCCACCTCTATGCCATCTATGCGTCACATCATTATTTCACATTCAAAACCCCAAATACTCCCTATACTATCACTTAAGTCATTTGGGCTCCACCTTTTTTTTTCTTTTCCTTTTTAAAAAAAAAAAAAAAAAACTTAATACTTCATTAAAAATAAAAAATACAAATTACAAATAAAATGCCAAAAAAATAAAAATAAAATACCGAATAATTAAATTTTTTTTACCGAAAATAAAAAAAATTACCGAAAAAAAACTACACGTCATCTTGAACGTCAATTTCATCCGCATCTACGGGGTATTTTGCGCGAATTGCATTTTTTTGCTTGATGATTCTCGCCTAATCAACGCGTGCCATCCCTTCGGTGCTAGTGCCAAGTAATTTCAGTTCTTCCAACATCATGAATAAATTGTCACGCTCCTTTGACTTTTCGTAAGCGGATTTAGCGGCTTCACTTTTATCCTTAAATACGGCGACCATGGTCTCGCCAAAGTCAGGCGCCGTACTCCTCCCGGTGCCGGATGAATTTTCTGATCTACTTTTTTTGCCTTACGAGACTTTCCCGCTGGACGTGGTCTCGTATCTTCCCCGAAAAGTTCTTCGTTATCTAAGAGCGAAATGGATACGGACAATGTGAACATAAGAGATACTCCCTCCGTCCCACAAAAAACTTCTCATTTGGCTTTTGCATATGTTTTTAGGAAATAGTTAGTGGTGGGGTAATTGATAATACTTTTGATTAAAATATAAGGTTAGATTGGAGAGAGAAAGATAGTTAGTGGATATTAGTGGTGGGGTTTTAATAATAATAGTTTTTTATTGGGTGGAGCCCACCAAATATGGGAAATGAGAAGTTTTTTGTGAGACAAAAATTTAGAGTGAAATGAGAAGTTTTTTGTGGGACGGAGGGAGTAATAAACATAATTCTATCTATTTAACAATTCAAACATATTTACACATTTTTCCTAAAACAATTATTACATTTACCATTTTACTTGGAGCAGTAGTTATTGCCGCCGCAAAGGAAATGAAGAACGCACATCTTTAAGAAAGAAAGTATACTAGATTTGGCAAAAGGGTGCGTCACATACTCCCTCAAGCTCGAAGCGTCCCCAAGGCTCATCCAGTCTCTGCGGCGTTCTAGGTCGCAAGGGAAAATAATTGATGTCGAAGGGAAATGTTTGGTCACCTGATACGTGGGTTCGGTCACGATTTGTCATGTACTTGATCGGAAGAAAAAAAATTGATGTAACATTGATCTGACACCAGTTACCAAACCAGATTTGATCACCACTACGAATAATATAATTCATTATCAAACAACGTGGTCATTTAAATTTCAAAAGGTGCAACAAACTCAAAAAAAAATCTTTAATAAAGTGGAATTCACTGTAATTACACATGCAACCGAAAAAACTAGATTCCATGCTATTTTAAATATTGACAAAACAATTAAACAAAATTGTTAGATTAAAGGTGGTGACTCACGCTAAACCACTATTTCAGCGTTACATGCATCAACATTTCTTATTTCACATTTACACCGCCAAATATTCATTTACTCATACCTTAATAAGAAAAAACTCCTTTTGAGATCCAGTAAAATATCCCTCCCTCATAAAACACATCATAAAAAAGACTTCCTATCTTAACTCTCCCCCCCTGACTACGTATGCAAACCAACCCTCACACCGCGCACAGTGTTGTGGCGGGTGAGTTTGAAAGTGCCACATCATCTCACGTGAGGCTTGGCGGTGAAGATACCCCATCTTCTTGTATATTGTCTTTCTAACCTTCGTCTTTTTTGGAAACGACAAATAAAACAACGGAATCCTACTCTCAATATTCAAGCGAGCACCTCGGGTTTGAGCTCATTTACAGGGCAAAATTAGCCCCCATAGGGATCTCCAGGCAAAAATCTCCCATAATTGGCACCACAAGGGGTGTTTACATGATTCGAACTTCAGACCTCACGCCTCATATGCAAGTAAAACTCATGCATCAATCCAGCTGATCTAGAAAATAACCTTCATCTAAAGTGTTGCATTTAATAGAACTAGTCTAAAAGTAAGAGAATGCATGAAAAGTAATTTTAACACTATATAAATTTATTTAAAATAACCAATTACTATGTTTTACAGCTTGTTATAATCTACGTATATTGTGTTAAATCACTTCAGAAATACCTAAGATGACTTTTGATAACATGCATAACCAACTGCTCAATTTGCTGGCCATCAATTAAAGGTAAGACACAATGTTGTAATTTCGGATATAATTATAATGTAACCCACATGGATCTCTATAAGTTGTTTATTCCTCCCATATATGTGAAAAAAAAAGGAGAGTAATACAAGTTTTGCACAACGAATATATGATAATTATCTATAAATACATTAACGCACTTCATTGGTTTCACACCACTTGCAAAACTAACTTAATTGTAAGCTAGTTCTCACTTCATACCCCAAAATCATTCATAATGGCTTCAAGTGTTTTGAGAACATTTGCCTTTCTCCTTACTCTCAACCTTATTTTTTTCACATTGGTAAGTGCAAATCCATTGTCAGAAGCGACTTCTTGTGCTGCAAATGGTCTTAACTTTGGTGCATGTGCCGGTTTGTTGAATAACTATCTAAACGGAATTGTTGTAGGAAACGTACCAACCTCACCTTGTTGCGGGCTCTTAGGTGGCCTTGTTAACTTTGAGGCAGCAGCATGCCTTTGCACGACCATTAAGGCTAATCTCTTGGGGGTTAACCTTGATACATCGGCCGGTTTCAGTTTGGTTCTTAACAATTGTGGAACCAAGGTTCCTGCTGGTTTCCGATGTTATTAAAATTGTATCAGTTTTCGTAAGTGTTTTTTTTTTATTCGTTCACTTAATTACTATGTTCTTTAATTTTCGTTTGTTTCGGTTAATTTGGAGTGTGTTATTTCTTGTTATGGTATTTACTTGAAGTTAAAAGGCTCTCCTCTTTTGTTTTTGTTTGTATGGTATAATTTTAGTTCTTGTCAGTCAAGTGATGTGATTAGGATCAATTGTATTCAACTTATTCCAGGAATAAAAATGCATGTTTACGTTTTACGTTTGGTTTTAACTTTTAAGTCCAACTCTTTCGTTGAAAAAAAATTATATTAATGGTCTCCAACAAAGTTGGAAGATCCTCGCGTACTTGAACCAATGCCTCAATACATTTTTTGGTAAAAATTTTATTTTAATATTATTTGGCAAAATTGAAATTGTACTCGTTCTGGTCTATATACGTTCCGATATTATGCTGCTGTTAAAAAAAACGTTCCGATCACTTGTGTAGTATCGAGTACATTAATTTTAATTAATAATATATTCATATTTTAAGAAAAGTTTATTAAATACAATAATGTTATTATGTTACTCTGGCCTCGCGGTTTTGTTTTGTATTTAAAATGTTACGTGCTTTAATCCAAAACAACACAAAAAGTAATTTATTTTTTATAAACGTTTTACAAAATTAAAATTCTTTTAAGAAAAGTTCTTTTATAAATCAACGATGCTTATATTCTCTTCTAAATTATTTTTCTTAACATAAAAATCATATACATCAGCAAAACAGAGGGAAAGAGCTAGTTGTAGGGAAGAAAGGAAGATGATCTAGACGTACCATAGGGTGAATCTTGATCTCCCAACATGAATCACTTTGCGGCCAAAGTCATTTTCGTAATGCAGAAAAGGTTTAAAAATTGTCTATAAAATTAACTTTATCATCTTAAGTCAAGATTGACTCTCGTTGGGAGGCGTTAATTTTATATTTTCCAAGACACAATATTTTCTTTAGTCGGAACAATAGATTTTGTCATTAGAAAGAACTAGCTATCTATTACAAAACTTTCTGATAATAATAGTAATTTTTTTGTAACATGGTTTCCGACTCGCATTTGCTAGTCGATTAATCCCGGGGCGACCGCCTGCTTTGCGTGTAGCTGGAGTCGCCGCAAGTGAACCTCTGTAGCCACAAACTCACAAAGGGGTATATTTATGTTGCCCCTAGGATTCGAACTTGGGATCTTCAAGCATTTCGCCAATGGAGATCAAATTTTTACCACTAGAACACCCCTTGCGATTTAATAATAGTAAGTTAATTACAAAACTAATGGAAATAGTTAAATGCAATTATATATCAACTATTCATAAATAATCTTGTGACTGAATCATTAAACGTATGAGAAACACTGACTTCAACGATTAAGTTTAAAACTATATACGTATGCGGTTTAGAATCCCACATGACAAGTTGACTCAATAAAATGCTAACGTTTTGCCGAAAGTAAATTAATAAAAACTATGTATGGACAATGTATTATTGATCATTATATATAAATTATAAAGATATATAAAAAATCCTACTAAACCCTAAGCATGTTTGTATAATTAGATTTGGGTTGTCCAATAAACCTAAATTATAGTATTATCTAACACGGATATTAAATACAACATACTAAAGCAGTAAAGTGTTATTGATCAACCAAATAATTAAATTCCGATCCGTTGCCTGAATAATAAAACTTGAACGACTATATTAAATTTTAAATGCAGCATGGTATGCGTAGAAAAAAGAAAAGGGGATGTAAACCTAACCCCCACCACGAATACAACCCTCAATCAACAGTTACAAAGTGGAACAGGACAAAATATTTGTCAAGCATATGGAATGGAGGTCTCATGGAAATATTCTTTTAATTTAAGAGCTCTTGGTGTAATCAGTTAATTTACAACAATGTGATTAGAGGGAAGAAAAAAAAAACCTTTTAATTTCTTGACATGTTCAAATGAGTAAAATATCAAAGAGTAAATTATAAAATTCGCCGATCTGGTTTGTACTAAATATATTGGAGGTCTAATAATCAACCCATCAGGCCCAACAGCCTAAGGCCTATCGTAATATATTAAAACGATAATTATAATGTGAGAAGTAATATACATCGTGTAAAAATAATTTACGATTTCACGATTTAAAAACAGTTGTAAGAAGACAAAAATAATTCTGATGTGCAAATCAAAGGCTTCTTTTATTTGGTGTTTGCCCGAGTTAAATGTTAATTATCAGTATATTTGGTGTTTGCCCAAGTTAAATGTTAATTAAATTGTTCTCCTTTTAAATTACAATGTAGTTACACTATCTGGAATGTATGCATCAAATTTGATGTTTTGGATATAAATTCTTCTTCCCTTAACACATCAAATTTGATGTAACGTCAAATACAACATCAAATTTTGGGTTATTTTACACCAAATTTGGTTTGAAGCGATTTTTAACTGAAACCAAACTTCAAACCAAAAACTTCAGTTTTTAAGAATTGCAAAGCGCTCGGTTTCGGTTTTTTTGGTTTCGGTTTTTTTGGTTTCGGTTTTGTTTCGGTTTTCATTTCGGTTTTTGTTTTCCTTAAAATTTACCAATTTTTTGGTTTCGGTTTTTATCAATAAGTCGGTTCGGTTTCGGTTTTCATTTCGGTTTTTGTTTTCCTTAAAATTTACCAATTTGTTAACTTCAAATTTATGATCCAAACTTTACTATTTACTCTATTTACTTCGGATATTGGCGTGCATCCATTTTACTTTGGAGGGAAATTTTCCGCTTAATGTTTAGAGACCATTTGTTGTCTCAAAATCTTGAAAAGACTGCGCTTTTTTTAAAATATTTGTTGAGACAACTTGTCGTCTCAAAAACACTCCTTTAGAGACAGACATATGTGCTCTAAAATTTTCGTCTATAAAAACAAGATTTCTTGTAGTGATACCGCATCTTTTGATTTTCATACCTACTTACAGCGAACTAATACATCATAGGTTGTTGGGGTACGTAGAATCAACTGATTCTCTTTTCTAATCTTATACTTTGATTTGAACATTTATATTAATCAAATGAGTAAAAAAGTAAGTAATAAAATTAGAAGAAATCAATATCATCTCTAGTATCTCACACATATTCAATAGATTAAACATAAACCTAGAATTACCCGGCGTCCCGGCCCAAACGTACACACTTGAATGACTTGATGCCAATTTCTCTTCCTCTCCAAAAATACATTGTTAGGAGGAATATTATCATGTTAATATGAAGACATAAGATCACGGGCCTTTATTATTCATAGTTCCTTGTCATTAAACACGAATAATAAATAACTACTTGCAAATTATCCATTATCTTTCCTATAAATACCATTAGGCATTTCACTAATCTACACCACCAAACTGGCTTCTACTTCTTGACCATTTCAAAAGAACTAATAATGGCATCAAGGGCTTTGGGAACAACTGCTTTTCTTCTCACTCTCAACCTTCTCCTCTTCACTTTGGTGAGTTCCAACCCAACTTTACCAAAGGCCACTTGCCCTAAAGATGGTCTAAAGTTGGGTGTGTGTGCCAACTTGCTAAAAGACTTGGTCCATGGTGTCGTTGTGGGGGACCCACCCGTAACGCCTTGTTGCACCCTCATTGAAAACCTTGTTGATCTTGAGGCAGCTGTCTGTCTTTGCACCGTGATTAAAGCTAATGTGTTGGGTATTAACCTTAATGTACCATTATCCTTAAGCTTGTTGGTTAACTATTGTGGAAAGAAGGTCCCTTCGGGTTTCCAATGTGCATAGAAATCTTCGGTTTTGATTTGCAGATTTGTTTTGTTTTTTGTTGTTAACGTATTCGCTTCTTTGATTTGATGTATTTGCGTTTGGTTTGGCTTGCGTGTATCGGTTTAAAGTGATCGAAAGGCTGGCCACCTTGGCTTGTACCCTTGTAATTTCTATCCGTATCATTGTAATTTCATATCATTTTCATAATTGATGTGACTATGATTATATGTAATTCAAATTTCATGTTTCGAGCCCGACCTTGTCTACCTCAAGCATATAATACGAAAATTCAATATGGATAAATGTGGGGGAAGACCAAAACATGCTTTCAAGTTAATTCACGTCCAATTTGTGAAAATTAATGTTGGGATAAACGTTTAATTGTACTAAAAGATCTTATTATGTAACAGTCTTCATTTTTATTAAACGAAGTGTTTTAGCAAGACGCTAGAGACACAATAATTACAAA
Source organism: Calendula officinalis (assembly GCA_963853835.1). Lineage (NCBI taxonomy): Eukaryota > Viridiplantae > Streptophyta > Magnoliopsida > Asterales > Asteraceae > Calendula > Calendula officinalis. Next base: position 25,055,308 of record OY970834.1, read on the forward strand.
AAGGGTGATTTCTTAATATAGATCAAATGAAATCAAAGTTCCCCTAGAAAAGTCTTGTATTCTCAGTTCTTACCAAAATAGACCGGCGACTAAGTACGACAAAGATCCTCGTGCTACTCCACTAGAACGCCGCCACGTGTCCGAGTTAATACTGCTCAACCTTGTTACTACTGTCCGTTATGCTCTCAACCTTGTTACCATTGCTCGTTAGTACTGCTCAACATTGTTACTACTGCTCGTTAGTACTGCTCAACACTTAGTGCTGCTCTATGGAGTCGCCCAGTCGCACGAGGTATTTTGGGAAGATTGAAGTCTATCAGTCTTATATGGGAACTGAACCAGTCGCACAGTCTAAATTAGTAATTATTTCAAACAAAAATTTACTAGATAGATCTAAGGTTACAAATACATTGGGTCCAATTAATATTAGCTTGTTTTCTCATGTTCGAGATCTAACTAAAATAAAAAGGAATGATTTGGTACAATAAGTGGTCTTTTAGGCTTAGGAGTATCGAAAATGTTGGAGTTTTAGAATTGCCATAGGGTCGAAATTAGGGCACATTTGATCACGCCATCAAAGCCTTTCCTTGGATCTCCCGTTAGCAAGGTGAGCTTAGAAAGAGAATGATATCCACCATTTTAAGACTACGTGTAATGGGTGACTCCCGCCATATCAGCGCCACATCAGTTTTTTCTGTTCTGACCAAACACATGATAAACCAGACCAAACCCACATAGCACTGACAAAACCCTCATTTGGCTTAACGTTAAATTATCGCCACCACCATTTGGATATCTAGGTTGCTAGCTTCAATATAGCCAATACTGAGACCTGCATGTTTAATAATGTTCAATGGATTGGGAATAGTTCCCTTCAATTTCAAAATTTTTATTTACCACTTTGGATGGATTTGAGACATATTTATGTTTATCGCAATTCCAACCCTATTCTGTCGCCAGATGAAGTCAACTAGTTGACTTCTTTCCTTACCCACTCTATCGCAATCCCTAGCGACAAACATTTTCCGGTCGCAAAAAGAACCGTCACAGTTTCCTGTTTATGTAGTAGTGGTGTCACTAAATGACATTTTCCTTATATTGACGAGTTTATCATTTATACTTCATTCATAACAAATTGGAAACTATATAAATTATTAAATCATGTTGGGTAAATTACAGAAATTGTCCCTGTGGTATACCCGATTCTGCATTTCTGTCATTAAACTTTTTTCTTCGGTTTTTTTGTCCCTAAAGATTTTTGGATTTAAGTTTTCTGTCCTTCCGTCCAATTTTGTCCGTTAGTTAACGTGAAATTCCAAATATATGAGGGTATCTACGTCATTTTCCTTGGTTCTTCATCTCCATTCTTCATCTACATAACATTTTTTTTTTGAACAGCTACGCATAATAAAATTGGAACAGAAGAAGATAATGATGATTTCAAAGCAAAAGCAATTGTAACAGACTAAATATAAGCCGAAACAAACACCCCTAAATAAATGAATGATGGATCATAGTGTAAGAGCATCTCCAATGATAACTCAAACTTCCTCTCGCTGGCCTCATTCTCCGATCCAAGTTCTGTAAACCTCATTCTTCATCATCTACATAACATAATCCCCATATGATGAACCCTAATCTAGAATTACACCACCATTTTAGGCTTATTGAAATTGCCATCCAAAGTCTCAATTTCTAATCCCTCTCTTCTCCAGATTTACTTGAAATCATCATCTGTTGAGATCGAATGAATCAGTAAGAAGAGGGATTAGGTGAAAATAAACGGCCTCAATCGAGCGATTGATTTTGGGTTTTTATTGGATCTGTTCTTCATTCGATCTGCATTCTAATGTTACCAGTGATTAAGGATCAGATCTGCGACGGCTAGGGTTTCTCAATCTACAACGATGAACGAAAATAAACGGCGATTCCATCTCCGGCGATTCCATCTCCTCCTTATCCGGGGATTCCATCTCCGGCGATTCCATCTCCTCCTTCTCCAGCGATTCCATCTCCTTCGATGGTGACTGTCCTAGATGTGTTGAAAGTAGATTAGTTGGAAACTAGATCTTGGATTTGATTTGAGTTGTATAAAATTGATTTTGGATTTCAAAGGCATGAGTTTTGTTGGAAACGTTCAGAAAAGGAGGAGATGGAAATCATGGAATCGACTTAATAGACTGTTCTCCGGCGATTACATTTCACAGGGATGACTTTTGTAAATAAAATAGGGGTAATTTGGGGAAATTGACAAAAATATCATTAGTTAACGGAGGATTTTGGACGGAAGGACAGGAAAGTGAAATCCAAAAATCTTTAAGGACAAAAAAACCGACAAAAAAAGTTTAGGGACAGAAACGCAGAATTGAGCACGGCTCCACTCTAGGTGGGTGTCCAGCTCGTTCCGGTTCTGGTCAAAGAAGTCGATAAAGGCTTACCACAGGGACAATTTATGTAATTTACCCAATCCTGTTTTAGCACCTAAAAAATCAAACATTACATAACTAGTCTACATCACATAGAAAAATCAAACATTGCTTTATAAATAGAAGTACTAGTTGCATCGAAGGATGATAAAAACAACAGATTTTGTCATTACAAAGGTGAAGATGGTACATTATTATTCATTCGCTAGTTCAAACTGCAAATGCAAACAAATAAACAGTTGAGGGCTCACATGATGATAGCAATAGCATCCAACATTCTAGGGTTCTCCACCAAGCTCCACTCGAAGGTTGTCATATGGAAATACCTTTGTTGTCTGTTCATAAAATTAAATTAATTATAATCTGATTCTAAATGCAATTTGTATGAGAAAAGAGTAATACAATACAGATGGCCAAATGTAGAGGTTATAGTGTTTGATCAAATGTGTATCATAGTGAACTATACAGAGAAAATGCTTAGTTGGCAACATTTGTTTGACTTTTTTATATGTGTATAGTTTCCATGATACATGTATGTATTATGCATTAGATTTGAAATTTGTGGATTTCTACTTAACACATAAATAATGATATTTTGTGTGACTTACATATGGTATCTTAGAAGCTTTGTCATTCAAGGTAGCCATTAATCCAAGGGTTGCAAAAAATCCCAATCCACCACATAACCAACCAAGTGCTTCATACTGAAAACAGACAATAATTCAGTTCAAAATTTCCCCAAACAAGAAGAATATTTGAAATAAATATAAAACAAAATCTCTTACCTTTCCAACGGTATCAGCTATACGATCGATACAGGGTTCAGGAAATGCAGTTCCATTGTCCCATACCAGCTCATCGTTTACAGGGAGCTGATGCACACAATATAAATTGATTAAATCCAAAATTAAAAACAAAATCAGCAATAATAATTGATAATAAACATTCAAAACTACAAATTTATGTATATCATATATCTTACACATTCATTGTTCTAGGATTTTTCTTAATCTTCATTAATTGATCTCTAGGGTTTCGATTTTTTTTTTTTTTTAATTCTGGAACGGATTTGAGCAAAATTCAAGCCTCAATCTAAATTAACATTGAATTGAAGCTAATTCTAGAAAATATGCAACTGATCTGAGAATTGAAGAAAGTATAAGTTAAAACTTACAGGTTTGTCGGGAACTATGTGTTTGCCGACTGGTAAACCCATGCCGGAACGGAGACGAAGAGAGGATGCGACGGAGCGACCAACGACGCCGTTTCCGCCCATAATCTGAGACGCGACATTGCTCAGTCGTCCGGCCATTAGTAATTATTCCGATCAGATTCTTCTATTTGACAGATGAAATGCAACGGGATGAGTAATTTTGAGATCGGCACAGAGTCTTGTTTGCGTTGAAATGGGCCTCGTTAGTGGACACTGAACCGGACCCGATAAACCGGTCCAGTATACGGATTTTGGTTTTAGATTAACTTAACGGTTTGGGTTTAGCACAAAAACTGCATCCAACTTCAACTTGTTCTATGTATATAAAACATGTCAAAAACTTTTATTGAGCGTATCTTTTGAGTTATCACTGGTTTACTGATTACATGACATTTTTTATTTTGATTTAGTCTTAATATCCACATTTGAATGATGTGTAATGTGATTATTTTAAGTATTGTTCGTACATTATAAATGAGGTTAGCTAACAACCTAAAACCCTTATGAACTTTATGATCTTTCTCTTCGGTTAGGCGATGTGTTATGTGTGTTTGTTGTGTTCTTGAGGAGAAAAGATGGCGATTCTAACTTCATGGACTAACAGGAATCTGGCTAGGACACTCACTAGGTGCCCTAATGTTAGTTCAATTTACCCTTTTTTAAAAAAAAAAAAAATCAAGTTTAGGGTTTTGTTAATCCTGTTACAACTACCCAAGTATTGGTGCTAGAAAACCTAGATGGTCCATGTGAGCGATTTAGATTTGGTGATGAGAAGATGCAATTCAATACTAGAACTTAGAAGGACTTGCTTTACGAGCTTCATAACCAAACTAAGAATGTGAACCTAGATGCAATCTTGTTTGAACTAGAAGAAACAAAGAAAGCTTTAAAGAATTCGATGGAAGAGTTGCACGAATTCTATAACTGTTGTAATCAAAGTATGTTGTTGTTGGGATCCTACGTCAGAACCAGTTCGGTTATAGTATTTGCTTGAATTTATTAATCATGATACTTGTACCAAATTCTTTTTGGGGAAAAAGCACATACCGATAGGGGCGGATACATTACGTGTCCCGCAATAGCACGTGCAACTACTCAAATTTTTTTGCGTACAGTAAAATTTTAGAATTTTTTTTCTTTCTTTCCGTGTTTAGATGCTACTGTATAAGGTTGAAAACCTGAAATAATCACTCAAGTATTAACTAATAGTCCAAACTTAAATCTCAACCCAAATCTTAAACCAAATAAAAAAGTCCAGCGTGTCTCTGTTAGCTTTACAAAACTAGTTCTTAGAGACTTGTTAGTGTGTATTTAAAAACAAGTTGTATCTGTAGTGGGAGGTGATTCGACTCCACAATCATTCCTTTACATTACTTGCACGTTTTGTTTTAAATGATGTACAATGTGGTGCATGAAATAGTTTATGTAATGTCGAAATCAGCTCCCCTCTGTAATACAACTCTTATGTTAAATTTGTTTTTGTTTGGGGATGCTCCCCCGAACCCCGCGCGGGGCATCCCCCCTCGACCCCACTCGCCTGAGGCACCGTCCCTTGACTCCCGCATTTATTTGTTCCCGTAAAAAAGGTACCACCGCTAATAGAAGTTTCTAATTCCGCCCCTGCATACCATATACTTCGGTATAGGTACGGGTCATACGGGACCGTTTGGTTCCAATATTTGGTACCTATTGCTCATCTCTAGTAAAAACATAATCATGTAATTAAATAAAATAACATGCTACATCATAAATATACCAAAACAATTAACTTGTTCACGATTGAATATGTTTGACATCATATTTCTCTACATGAAAAACATTCAACTCGATCAAACATCAAAACATAGAAAAAATACACAAACATCAATTCATATCCCCAATTGGCTTTGCACCTCCAAGATGGTCTTAGCCGATTCCCTAAGTTGTTTCGCCTCATCATCGGTAAGATGCACATTGGTCACACCCAACACACCACTCCTCCCCAATTGAGCCGGTAAGCTAAGGAACGGTTCACCACCATCAATACCATAGAACCCTTTGGCTAGAACCGAAACAGGGTGAATGCTACGTTGGTCCCTTAATATGCTTCTAGCCAGGCTCGCAACCGAGTACCCGATGGCCCATGATGTGTAACCTTTTAAACGAATTACCTCATATGCACCTTCAACAACTTCTTTGTGAATTTTCTCAAGTGTGTGTTTTTCGTATGCAATTTGTTGTCGTTCTAAAAAGCTAAGTATTGGTACCCCTCCCACACTTATGCTTGACCATAATGCCACTGATGAGTCCCCGTGCTCACCCACAATGTAAGCCTAAAAGTGATTCACATACAATGTGAGTTTTGAATATAAATTAGGTTTAATTCTAGTAACAACAAATTACAAAATGTGCTTGTAACCTAATTATGAATTTTTCCCTAACTTTTTTAAATTACCAAAAACTTTAATTCATAAACTTGTCACACAAATAATTCATTCAATTATATGATATGCCTTGCGCAAATGATTTACATAGCAGATACCTAAACATCACATACCGCTTAAAGTATTATTATAATTGATAAAAAAATGTGTTTTGCTATTTTGTGTATTGTAATCAAGGTTCTAAAAGATGTCATGGCGGCACCAAACCTTGCGTAAGATAAGACGCGCCTTATTGCGAGTTTTATTTGAAGCTAACCTATGAAAATTGAATATTTAAAAAAAAAATTATAACAATTACAATTTTAAATGTAACCTTTTTTGTGAACTTTATAAATAAATTAACATATAAATCAATAGATTATATTGTTTGTGAACTTGATATACATATATAAATTATATAAAAAATATGCCGCCTTAAGTTATGTCTTGCTCGACATAGCTTGAGGCTTGATGTCATCATGCTACCCCTTAGGCTTATGGGTATGGGATCACGCCCTATGGCGTGGGGGTGTGATCTGGCTAGGCACGGCGTGGCCAAAGGAAGGAACACCACCCCACCCCACCCCCCCCCCCACCCCCCCTCAACGCCGTGGGGGTTGGCGTGGTGGAGGAAGCAAGCAGGCGACGCCGAGTAACGGGGCGTTGGGGTTGCTTTTTGATAGATGGTTGTTTGTGATTGGATGGTGGGTATTTTCTTTTTTATTTTATTTAAAATTTAGTGGAATAAAATGGTGTGGTGTGGTGGGTATTTCCTAGAGATGATGTGGTGTGGTGGTGGTGTGGTTGCTGATGTGGCGATGATGTGGCAGGAAAATAGAGTACCACATGTGGTATCCATACCCCATAGCCTTATGCTTTTTGTAACCTTGATTTAGATTTAGATGACTTATTCTACCAATTAAAAAGATAGGGTAGCTCGCATTTGTTATATTTGCACTAAACCGGCACTAAAAGAGTAAAAGGCCATAAAGTGATCTAGATTCCTTTTTCTCAATAGTACGATATAAATAACAATTAAATCAATAAAAAAAGCTCACCTGCACATCCTGTGCATTAAGATCAAGATGATCCGCAATTAGAAACCTAAAGCGGGACGAATCCAAATTAGTACCCGACCCGATAACCCGATTCGATGGAAACCCGGATAGTTTCCAAGCAACATAAGTCAACACATCCACCGGATTCGACACGATCATCAGAACACTCTCCGGCGATCCAGCAGCCAACGGCGGGATCATCTTCGAAAACAAAGCCAGATTCCTCTGCAACAAGTTAAGCCTAGACTCCCCGGATATCTGGCGGGCACCGGCAGTAACGATCACAAGATCCGACCCGAGAGTACTGGAATAATCAACGGAGGCTGAGATCTTCGTACGGGGGAGGAACGCGGCGGCGTGCTGGAGGTCGAGCATCTCGCCGCGAAGTTTGTCGGCGTTGACGTCAACGAGTGCGATCTCGTCGGCGAGATCTTGAGTGAGGATGGTTTGGGCTATGGCCATACCGACGTTACCGACTCCGACGACGGAGATTTTGGTGTTCCGGCTGGTGGGTGGTGGTGGTGATGCACCTTGAATGGGTTTGAAGAAAGATTGAGCTATGTCTAAACCATCTGGACCTAAGGTTGAAGATGAAGCTGTTTTCTGCATTTTGTGTTTCTCTCTCTAGAAACTGTTTCTCTCTCTCTCTAAATTTATGTGATATCTTTGCTGATAGTTGGATTAAAGAAGAGAGTTCAATATATAACCTAGCATTCTAGCAAAGTAGGCAACAACGTTTTGTTGATGAAAAGAAAAAGAAAAAAGATGATTTATTATTTTAAATGTTGTTAAAATTTTAATGTTTAAATAGATGATAATGTTATAAAAGTAGATGATTTACGGAGTATTATTTTAATTGAAGAATAAAGGTGCTTTTAGAGAGCTGGGCAAATGGTTAGGTAAATCGGAGACATGAAGGTACGGGAACGTTGGATGTACTCAATACAATCGCATGGTTTATATTCGAAGGCTAAATTGATACGTGTAAATGTCGACATGTACTATTACTATTGCATAATGTATAAGTTAAAATAGAAATGATCTTTTGACTTAATTATATTGAAATAATGCACCAAATGTTGCACTAAATAAATGTGGTGAACTGGTGATAGGAGAAAACTTTGAAACGTGTTGGAATATATTTCTAAAAAGTTACATTTCCAATCAACTACTTGTGGTTGCATGAAATCTACAGTTAAATAATAAAGTTGTATTCAACTTCTATATACAAAAAACTAGAGGAAATTCGTTTGATGTGTTCTAATCGCCTATGATTAGTTGCATTAAATTAATAAAAAAAATTCAAAATCTGGTTTAGTAAATATTAATGTAAGTACAATTTATATATTTATTATTTTTCAGGAATGCATTAAGTGTCTTTTTTTGTTTTTTAATAACTTTAAGTTAATTAAATACATCTAATTAAGTTTCTGAAAATTATATATCAACGGTAATACTGTAATAGCATGGACGCATGGTAACACGTTTGCCTGTTCATTTATTTATTTATTTTTTATTTTTTGAAACGGCAGAAAGCTGAATCTAATAAAAAAACAATAATACAACACTAGCAATAAATTAAAAAGAGAAAAAAACAAACATAATTAACAAAGAGAAACCGATTCACTAATTCCTTTGCCCAAAAGTATAATTAGTAGGTTGTTTTCAAATACCATTAAATACGGTGATTGCGGGAGACATTATATCAACTAGTTACATGTGGTTCAAATACCGAAGTAGTTCATCTTGTAATTTGTTTGATTGGGTTGTTTCGTCTTTTTCGGGCTTGGTGTAATTTATTTTTGTACTTTGGCTCCTTCTTAGTGTCTTGCTAAGTTTGGTTCCTTTTTTATATATTATTTGCTGTTTCCAAAAAAATTAAACCTTTCCCATTATAGACCCATATTATTTAATTAATACATTCATCATTTAAACCAATCAATGGGTGGTTCAAACTTAAAACTTTACTCCAATTGTTTTCAAATACCATTAACCATTTTTCATTATAGTGCCTCCATATCAAAATAATTACTCCCTCTATTTCAATTTTATTGTCCATCTTTCAATTTTTATTTGTTTTAAAATAATTATCCACTCCTACATTTCAACCAATTAAAAAGCTTTTAAGTGATAAAAAGATAATTTGATTGGTGGTATAATGTAATTAATATACTTTTCTTAAACTACATATTTTTATCTGCTGGACAATAACTTTGGGACAAAGAGAGTAATACATTTAAGGTTTCACGGTATTTGATGCAAAATATTAAAATATAGTTTAAGACAAATTAAAGTTGATCATTAGTGGAAATGAGTCTCATTTCTTTTGAATAAAGTGTTATTGATGATGCTTAAAATAAAAATAAGGATAAATGTCATTTATTTTATTAAATTAAATTAGATAGTTAGTAAATAATGAGTCTTACTTTTTTATCAAATAAAATAAATTTTATAAGTGTATCACTTATTTTAAGCTACCCTTAAATGAAAAGTATACCACTTATTTTGATACGGAGGTAGTAGTAACAAACTCATATAACTAATACATTATAGACTTATTTTTTTATTATACATATATTTCATTTGGGAATTTTTAAAGTTAGCAAATTTAAAGTTAACGAGGGTAATAGACTCCGCGCTTCGCTGCGGATTTTTTGATTCATTCATTTAACTATAAGAATTTATATAAATTTATTTGATAATTAATAACATGTTATTATAAATGTTTAACTCAGAACAAAGTTTCGCTTTAGCCTCAAATGAGCTATTAATTAAATACACCAAAACTTGGTAATTCTAATGTTTTGGTTCAAATACTTTTTTATTTTATTTTTGAAATGCTAATGTTTGATTTGTTTTAAATGTTCTTACATTTTTAAATCACTACAAACCATCTAAATTTGTCACTCTCTTATACCTTATATTAATATCATTTAAGGAAACTAAAAATACACAATCTTATAAAGATGATCATGGTGTTAAAAATTGAATCAAACCGGCTAGAACTATGAACCATTTTTGGATGGATTGAGGAATCGTGGACTAAACTGTGTTGGTTTTGGGTGGTTGCAATTCCAGTTCTACATACTTTCTAGTCCTTTTTTGGTAATGCAATATATTAAAATAAATCATTAACATTTATATGCCAAACTACTTTTGCAATTTCATCAAAACATACGTGTATATTGATAAGTAATTAAACAAAAAAGACCATATTTATATTTGTAAATTACCAAAGAAAAAATATGCATATTATTATGGTGGAGTGGCACCCACTTGATAACCTACTCTTTTGAACAGTGACTGAGAATCACCAAATGTATATATAAGAGAATATACTTGCTATTTCAAAGAAATGTGTGTTTAGAAAATTTTGACATCTTCATAATTCGAACATATAGCTTTTATGTTATTAGCAATGAGTTATAATTAACCGAGTTAGTAGAATAAATGTTGATTATTTGGCTGCAACTATTTATGTATTTTATTATATTTATTAATCCTAAAATCATATCATTTTATTGACCGCCACCACTCCACCCACCTTCGCAGTCACTACCACCACTGCCCATCATCACTACGCACCACCACCCCTCCATCACTACTGCCACCACCATCATCATCACTGCAATATACAATTACGAGGTATTTGTCACCTCATTGTATGGATATGATGCTAGTATTTAATTAATACATTCATCCTTCAAAACCAATCCACGGGCGGTCCAAACTTCAACTCTACTACAACTTTTTTTTTAAACGGCAAATCTAATCTACTTCTAATTACCACATATGTCCACGACGGGACTTGAACTCCTGACCTCAAGGTTGAGAGGCAAATACCATACCGCGCGCTAGATCAAAGGCCTTTTGGTAACTCTACTACAACTGTTTCGAGAAACCAAAGCATATTTGATTTGACAAAGAAAAGGCATAATTAAGACGTCATTTATTAGGGGACAAAACTAAGAAAATCGTACATCAGAAAGTGTCGCATACTGGAAAATGTTTAGCTTCGACCCTTTTGGAAGAATGTTTGTTTAGCTTTGTTGTGAACCATAACTCATAAGATTACGTGAACTAAATTTGTTCATATTCTTTATCTAATAGTAATCATTAAATTTATTTTATTTTTTAAAACAAAGAGTCACAACTAACATAGATAATCTTTATACTGAATAATACCCCCTCCGTCCCACAAAAAACTTCCCATTTCACTTGGTCACAAGATTTAAGGTGATAGTTAGTGGTGTGGTCATTGGTAATAATTTTGATTAAAATATAAGATTGGTTTGGAGAGAGAAAGATAATTAGTGGATAGTTAGTTGTGGTATCTTTAATAATAATAATATTTTAATATGTGGAGCCCATCAAATATGAAATGAGAAGTTTTTTGTGGGACAAAAATTTAGGATGAAATTGGAAGTTTTTTGTGGGACGGAGGGAGTAATAAGTTAAGAGTTGATACTATTACAGTATTACATAATTTGTTCATTGACCTTTTGAATTTACATAAATTAGTAGAAGATATGGAAATATCAATCAAAGATGATCAAATCATATATCCCCTCTAGTCCAAAATTATTGTTTATAAATAAAAATCACACAATTTAATAAAAATACAATTATTAAATTGCGCAACCAATAAAAATTTATCAGTAATTATTTTTTGATTGGTCTAATTTTTAAGTGTAGAATAATTTTGGACATATAAAAAAGAAAATGGACAACAAAATTGAAACTAAAGAGTATCAAAAGCTTCTTATCCGAGCATAAGACTGGTCCCGACGGGGGACGTTGATATACAACTGAGGACGTCTCCTTCCTCTCCCCATTGGCACGCCTCATCCGTTAGAAGAAGAGTGAGGAGGCCGAAATGGGTGGGGGGGGGGGGGGGGGGGGGGCTCAAGGTAACTTAATAGGGTATTTGATATATATTTTTTTTTGTGTATAATTTTTAATGATGGGACCCAAAAATTGAAGAAAAAAGATATTAATTACGTTGATTTGACAAAAACTGAAGTGTAATTTGTCGTCACTATTAGGACCGATCTAACAATAATAAGAAGAGACATTATAATAGTGACATAGTCAGAAAATATGTAAAGCTGTTTGAAATTGACAACACAATTTTGACAACAAAATTTAAGTATGGCTGAATGCCTAAAACCACACGTCTACCCTCAAGGGGGGATCTATTGTGTAGCACATGCTAGCCCGTACAACCCCTCAATTTCCGAATTGTATTAAAATAGTATTAAAAAAAATAGTGTAGATAATACCCTTAGGAAAAGATGTGCAACTAAGACCCATAATACTATCATAATATTTCCACATTTAGCGTATGACGAATGATGATAGAGACTAGAAAAGAAAATGTCACAACTAATTTAATTGTTGGTTGCTAGAGATACAAATCAAATACGAAAACATCAAACTCTAATCAATAAAACGAAAAGCATTTGATTATTAACATGCCGATACTCCACGTTAAAGTTATATACAATCGTATCATTGCACTTAATACAGGAAAAACAAGATCCCGGAAAATATACTTGATGATTGACAATTAAAAGCAAGAAAAATCGTTGATAGAAAATTGTCAATGGCTTCCAAACGTGTTCTCACCACTGTAGGTAACATACAAGAAACCATCCTCGTCCTTCTTTTCTTCATATATTGCTGACATAATTGCCCCTGCAAAAAACACAAAAAAAAAAAAAAAAAAAAAAAAAACTAATTAGTTTTTACACATTTAGTCATGTGCAATTGTTTTTAAAATACATGGGGTTCTTTTGTGTGAGTACTTTTAAATCTGTTGATGTTTAGTCATTCTGCAAACTTTGGTGAAATTGAGTTATTAAAAGATGGTTTTGCCTCCCAATTGGATTATTAAAAAACTTCTACAAAATTTATCATTTTCTAAAATGATATTTCCTATTTTTTATTTTTGTAAAACACCTTTTTTTAATGATAGTGTTAGATAATATAGTTTAGGTTTATTATATGACCCAAGCTCAATTGTATAAATGGTCCAGTAAGGTTTCTAGGTATTTTGTAATCTATATTTATAGTGATCAATAATATAGTTATCCCTATTGGGTTTTCATTATTTTACAGATCCATTGTGACAGAAAACCATCTTTTGATTACCCAATTGGACAAAACTTTGTACAATGAGTCTAAGGATTACCTGTTGGTGGCAAAGCATTATCAACAAAAATGAAAATAGCTTTCTCAGCACTTAGTTTTATCCTTTTACGTATCACATAAACAAATTGACCAACTGTCAAGTCAGCTGGAACAAGATACCTGCAGTATTCAACTTCATTAACACTTTGAAAACCACCAGATTTCTAACTGTCATCAAAGCATTTAACTAGAAAATTAAAAAATAAGTTAACATACTTTTTCTTATCAATGTGTGGAACATCACTTCTCTCCCCTTTCTCCACAATCACCTTACATTAACCAAAATTAACAAATTTAGTTGAATCTAAATCATTAATTGCAAAATATTCATACTTACTGGAATTCTGTCAGGGTATTTATCTCTAATTCTAGCAGCCTCTGCACGCCTTTTCTCTACAAACAACAACTTAAACTCAACAGTAAAAATCAAAACAAAACAAAACAAAAAATGATCGATGTAACAAAACAGAAAACTTACCAAGATCATGCTCTTGCTTGAATGAACTCTTTGCCATTTCACTCTGCTAAAAGATAAATAAACTAATTTAGAAAAATAATCCACATATATATTATAAAATTATAATACAATGTAAAGTCTGATATCATCATCAGACTTGGTTTATCGTTGCAAATAAATCGTTTATCTTGCAAAAATTAAAATTAAAAAAAAAAAAAAAAAAACTACACTTTATGGTAGATTTTGTGCTAACATTGTTACAATTGATCTAAAATCCTATTTTTTAAAACCTATTATTGATCTTTCAGCATTTTTTTACTAACTTAATTCAGCTCTACTTGCACAATTTGCTGCAAATTCAAATAAATTCCATGATCATTATCGTTACTCTCGCATAATCTAAATAAACATACAAAAAGAAACCCTAATACTAAGCTTTCTTAATTAATCGAGGTTTAAAGTCTTCAAAATCAAAACTCAACCGTTTGATCAGAAATATGTTAACTTGATAGAAATCCATACGAATTATGCGAGTTTTCCTTCACGGTCGCCTCAATAATAACACAAACAAAGACGACCGATAAAACAAAAATTAAACCAATTACGAGGAGAATTATAGCAGATGACTTACTAAATTAACCTTTTTTCCAGAAATCAGAGAGAAAAACCTGATTGGGGTATGATTGATTTTTGCGGATGATAAATTGCTTCTGCTTTTTGTTTTCTTCTCGAACAAGTGTGTGCTTATATATAGGGGAAAAAATAGACAGAAATTAAATTGGGTGATTTCTTATTTTGGACCCAGTGAAATAAAATCTCGTCAAATAAAGTCTTTATTCTCAATTCTTCTCAAATTAGATTGTGCGACTAAGATGCTCGTGCTACTCTACTAGAAGGAGCTCACATGTCCCTTTGGTGCGACTCTGCAAACAAATAAACTACTGATGTGAAATATTGTCTTATATGATTTCCAAGTGGGCTCATTCTTTTGTCATAATTATTAATTATGAATTTTTAACAATGGTTAAGTTCTCATCAACATTACTACTCCCCTCTCCTTTGTATTCACAGTTAGTATTGCCCCCAATTCTTCTACTGCTTATCAAACCCTAGCTAACCCCACCCCGTTCTTTTCAAAAAAATTCCGCAAACCTCACCCCGTTCTTTTCAAAAAAAAAAAATTTGTTTCATCACAAAATGTTGAGATTACTATTTGCCCATACTCATAATATGGTCGCATGTCTCTCGAAAGTCGAAGGCTCTAAGGGGTTTCACGAAATCATCAACTTCCTCAATGCTTTCCCACATAAAATTCGCTCTTAGTGTTAACCCAAAAAATTTTCATTAGCCAAGTAGAAGCATTCTTGAATAATACAAAAACTATCAGATCAGGGAATGAAGTCCATATATAATATTCCATTGCAGGACAAAAAATTATTGTTTCAGAAGATCCAATACGAAAGCATATGCAGCTAGATGATGCAAACGGTATAAACTCCCTTTCTAAAGATTTCTTGTTTGATAAAATTCAAATAATGGGATATGTAGGATCCTTATAAAAGGTTACGTTCTATAAAGGATTGTTCTCTCCCGAGTGGAAATTTTTAATTCACGTTTTACAGCAATGTCTATCTAAAAGGAAAACTGGCTGGAATGAGTTTAGTTCTTGTTTAGCAACCACATTAGTATGCTTAGCTACTTCCCAACAGTTTAATTTTTCACAAATTATATTTAATAACATGGTATCAAATCTGGATGAAAAAAGAGTAAATTTGCAATATACTAGTACAAAAACAACTTTTAGCCACGGTTTTTTTTTAAACAACCTCGCCACAGGTTCACATGTTCACGTGGCTAAATATCACAAATAATGTTCTAATGTTGTTTTAGCCACATTTTAACTAAATTATTGTGGCAATTGTAATTTAGATTTGAACACTTTAGCCACGATTTAACATGATAAACGTGTCCATTGCTAGCCACGGTCATGTAGCGTGGCCATATATCACACTTTCACCATGATTTTTTTTGTTAAAACGTGACATTATATTGTGACGGTTAATACGTGAGGCGAAAGACAAACATTTAGCCACATGAATCAACTACTTGTGTGTCCAAAAATTGGTTTTCATTTGCCACATGAAATTCATTGTTGTTGAAAGAAGTATATAGCCATGGTCGTGTGTGTTATGTGGCTATACAATAAACAATAGTCACTCAAAACTTTTTTTTTGTCTGTGTGGCTATATGATGGATATTTTCCATACCCTAAATCAAATCAAGATAAAACTAAATTGTGTGTGGCCATAACCTAAATAATAGCGATGGTAAAGGTAGAATTAAAATTATGTCTCTATAATTAGTTTATAATCACCATTTTATCGTATATAAATGTGTGTCTACAAGTAACAAATTGTCACGTTAATAATGTTAAATGTGGCTAAATATTATCTGGGGTCACATATATGTGATAACGACTTATGTGGCTAAAGGGCAAAAAATAGCCATGATTAAGTGTGATACTAGTATTTGTGGGCATATGTGTTTATTAGCCACATGAAGTCGTTGTTGTTGAAAGCTAGTATATAACCACGATCATTATTGTGTGTCATGTGTCTATAGGACAAAATAAAGTCACTCAATTTTTCATGTGGCTATAACAAGATTATGACTACAGTTAAATTGATTATGTGTCTAAAAGCAACCAATTGCCTCGTTAATTGGTTTAAATGTGGCTAAATGTTGTCCCACATTGCTATTTGTATGAAAATTGGGTGAATTACTTTCACTATAAAAAGAAGTGTGCACCAACTATGTTGAAGCCATTAAAGCTTGAGTCCCTTATGCCTTTCACGTTGTGTGGCCATTTGACTTAAGACTCGGTGCAGTGCAATTCTTTGGCCGACAATTTAACGGTTTAAATCGGTTTTTTACTCGGGTTTAACTATTACCAATCGGGTTTGACAGGTCAAGAAGGAAATAATAACCATGTTAGTATATTTTTTAGTGTGGCCAAATGATATCAAAAGTCACGGATTAAAAATAATTTAATGTGGCTATAGGTTAAACGATAGCCACAATTACAAAAACCTTACGTGCCTATAAGAACTCTACGGTCACCCTCAACATAACTACACGTGACAATACACAATAGATTAGTCACATTGTATATAAAACTATGTGTCTAAAATCGGGCTTGTAGTCACCATCAATATAACGATATGTGGCTATATGGTAACCATTAGCCACAATTTACAATAAATTGTGTCTCTAAAAGTAGGATTACAACTATTGTCATTTTAATTACATATGACTATATGGTAACCATTAGCCACGGTTGTATGCTATCGCCACACTTTTCCATATGATATGACCACTAAAATTTAGCGTAGCCATATATGCACTTTAAAACGCGAGAGAATAGACTACGCTTTTGATGTAAAATAAAACCGTGGCTAATTACATATGGACACAGTTTTTTGTAGTGGCGATTGATGTTTTTTGTACTAGTTAAATGTACCCTAGGTTTATCCAAACAATTTTAAACAACGAATTCACTGGGTTACCACGAACAAATGAAATTTTTGAAGCTCTGTGTCATACTAAAAAGGTGTTTTCAAACATGAAAATACCCAACAAAGGAGCTCTAGAAATTGTCACTCCATTATTTTCAACGGTGATGGTAGTGAGCCAACCACAAACAGGTGAGGGATCAGGGTCACATCCCACATCAAATACCAATCCTACTAATCCACAATCCACAGTCACTCAAAATGAACCAAACCAATAAAATGTCCTGCATGTGTCCGAGGAACATGAGATAGAGTAACAAGGTGCTCCTCCTCATGTTGATGCAGACCTTGACCAAAGCCAAATAACTCTTGAAATCATTGAGGGGAGGGCTGACACTACTGATATACCACATGGTAGTGTACATATTTCCAATGATCCTTCACATAATGGAAATGAGGCTAGACTTAACATGATAATCAATGAATTGATGGATTCTGTGCAAGCCCTGCAAGATCAAGTCATAGATCAAGATGCAAAGATACATAGGAAAAGCGGCTAAGGAAGTTGATGCATAATATGAAGGACACATCTTTCCTTTACTTGTGATTTGTGAAGTAGGTACTTGACCAATGGCCTGAGAAATAGAGATGCAAATGGGTACGGGTAATAGCGGGTACTGCAAAACCCGTACCCGTACCCGACCCGCTATTCTTATACTCGTACCCGCCCCGTACCCGGTCAAATACCCGTCGGGTTCGGGTAGAAAAATACCCGCCGGGTACGGGTAACCCGACGGGTACCCGTTCAATAAAAAAATTAAACAAAATAGGTAAAACATTTAAAACTCTTAGTTCGTTCAGGCTTATTCCGTTCAATACGTAATGGACTAACGGGAGACGAGCCAAATTTTAACCATTATTAAATTGGGCTAATGAGAGATTAAGTGTTGGGTTAAGTTTGAGTAGTGACTCGTGAGCTAAACATGTACTAAAAAAAATTACACATTAATATATATATTCGGGTTGGGTATTATAAAACCCGTACCCGACCCGTACCCGCTCTCGGGTATGAAATTTAAACCCATCCCCGACCCGTTACCCGTTTAGACGGGTAATACCCGCCCCGTAAGACTCGGGTACCCGCGGGTACCCAAACCCGTGGGTTAAATTTGCATCCCTACTGAGAAAGCTATACTGCAAAGACATTGGGTAAGTTTTAAAATACAGAAAGATCTAATTTTAATGGAATCATAAGTTTCATTTTCTAAAATGTATGGTCATAAATCTTGATATAAATTTCAGATGAGTGCATCAAAAGGTAAGGAAATCAATTTTTTCATAAAAATTATGTTGATGATTAGATTATTGTTATAAAATAAAATCCTTCGATTGCAGGCCAATTAATGTCATTCGAACCATTGGTTATATACAATATCCACATAGCAACAAGCAAACTGTCACATCCCAAACCGATTATAACAAATTAATATGACTATTTCTCTTATTTTTATATATTAATTTGGAAAATATGTTTATGCAGCTACTTTCATATGTGTAGAGATGTTCGAGTTGCTGTAGATCTTTATCATCGCTAAGGAACTTTAAAGCAACTGGTTGCAATTGATCCAAAAGGTATTTTATTAATTTATTTTTAATGAATTGAAGTATGGTTTATATGAAAAGTTTTTCAATGGACATCATTGAAAAAATTGATTTCCCCTTATTTTAAAAAAAAATTCAGGTATGTTAATGAAGAGAAGTCAGTGGTCCCAAACTCCCAATGGTTGTGATGTTTAGAAGTTATGGATTCGCTGTATTCTTAGGTATGCATTATATATACTTCCTCCGGTTCAAAATAAGTGATATAAATTAACTTTCATGTTTTTTGAGGCAAAAGATTATAATGAATGTTAAATTAGATTAAATGAGATAGTTAGTGAGTGGTGGGCCCACATAATATTATTAAAGTGAGTTTAATAATGTTTAAAAGTACAAAAATTGTAAAAACCCAACGTGTATCACTTATTTTGAAACGGAGGAAGTACAAAAATTGTAAAAACTGTAAATGTTGTGCTTTAATGGGTGTTATTTTGCTGGATTAATTTTAAGGGTGACGAGTGGGTCAGGTTTGGGTATAAGGATGAGGTTGGTAGGTTGGCAGATTTTAATAAGTCATCTCAAACCCAACGTGTTTAAAATTTCGGGTCAGAAAAATCAACCCTAACCTCGAAACATCTTTTTTTTTAAATATCTTTATAAAACTAAACAGGTTGGTGGATCAATCCGTTTATACATAAACCAACCCGAACACGATCTAATTTATAAACGGGTTTTGGGGTGGGTAAATCGATCGACGTGCTCATGTAGTAAAGCAAGAAAGTAGGATAAACTGCAAAAGCAAATTGAAGGCAGGTGAATAGGGTCACACGTCGAGCCCATGTGATGTTTTGTGGCCTCCCTTTGCTCGATTAAATATATTATGTCATAAAAATATTATCTTGAAAATAAATATTAATTATGTGTTACCAGGTTGATATTGATTTTGAGAAGGAACCAATTGGAGTTCGAAAAGATGGAAAGGATGTTTATTTCAGTGAAACCTTGCCAAGAAGTTGCTGATGTCAGCACTAAACAAATACTTGTATTAAAATTAAAAATCTTCTTCTATTTTATTTTTTATTAAATTAAAAGAATATATAATTGCAGGCTGCGGCAAAGTATGGTAGTGGAAGTAGAGATTGGGCTGCTAAGCGCCCGATGTTGTTGGTGGGTTGTGAAATTAGAATTTGCAAAATGGGTGGGGTGGGTAATGGGCCAACTTTGGGTACAAACTGAAACAGTGGGTTTGGGTTGATGCAGACTACTTTGTCTAATTTTTAATAAATACTTAGGGTGTGTAATATACATCTGAAATAATCTTAGTGCTTTAAAAAAAAGATGATTTTGGAGTCTTTATGCATTAAAAATACATTTGGTGTGAGTTTTGACTCATTTTAAATGGGTTGTGTTGACCAAGAAACATATTGTTCAAAAATTTCAATGATGTCAAACAAAAACTATGTTATTTGAAGTAGTTTATTTTTTCAAGTAAAATGATTTAGGTGGTTTTTGTGTTTGAAAAATACATTTTGGACAACATACAACCCATTTGACCCGTTATTCTTAAGATGTTTCCATTTCATATGCTTGGCCCGTTAGAGGTAAACTGGATCAACCCATTCATATATTGGTCAAACTTGCAACCTTTAGTTTGCCATCAAGACTTCAAATTAATTTTCTTTAATGAATGTTCATATATAAATAATATATAGGGAGTTAAACCGGTGATTGCTAAAAGCTTTGAGAGGATTCACCATAGCAATCGGGTGGGAATTGGGATCATACCCTTTTGCAACCTCCATTTTAGGACCAAGACCATCACAAGATTGGTGTTGGTAATCACAAGGGTGGGTGCGGTTGGTAAGACTTGGGCCTCCTATGTGGGAGGTCCCGGGTTCAAACCCCGTGAAACCCCCCTTATGGCCACCAGCATCCGTTGAAACGTGGGTCCCCCTCTGCGCTGAAAATGCTGGGTCTCGAATATCGAGCCCAAGCAGAGGTGTGGATATCATTGTTAGGTGATTTGCCGGGGAATGCACCTGTTGCTGGGTCGGGTGTCCGGTCACAATATGTGGCCAGTGTCAGTGGTACACTCCTTTACCATTTTTTTTTCAAGATTGGTGTTGGTGATTTGTATCACCAATATTATTTAAGTGTAATGAGATAAACTTGTTGACCAAATGTAATCTTAATAAATATTGTACAAGTAAGGATGGTGCGGAGTGCACGCTTGTGATACAAAAATAATATTTGTGATTTCTATCACCAATATTATTTAAGTGTAATATTTAAGGACCAAGACCGGCACCGAACCGAACCGGAACCGGGTTAACCGGTTCGGTCCCGATTCTTAGATTTGACAAAAAATAAAAAACCGGGTTTACCGGTTCCGGTCCCGGTTCGGTTCCGGTTTTTTCGGATTTGGAACCGGCATTTAAATATGTATATAGACTTACGAGTTTTCATATATATATGTCAAAATAATAGGTATATAGGCTTTTAATAGAAACATATTTTACTTGAATCAACCTGTGAACACCCGTAAACATCATACTTTTATTAAAAATACGCTAAAATATTTAAGTTATATATTTTAAGATGAAAATATGCACTGAAAATGTATAATCGGATGACAAACACAAAAAACGGGTTTACCGGTTCTAAACCCGCTTGAAGACCGAACCGACCCGGAACCAGACCGGGCCCAGAACCGGTTTAACCGGTCCGGTTCTCGGTCCTTGAAATTTCTTTTTCCGGTTACCGGGTTTACCGGTTCCGGAACCGAACACACCCCTAATTGTTAGTGCACATGTGCAGGTTTTTGACAGACTTATATGCAAAATAAGTATTTTATTAACGATATGAAATCTGTTTAATAGTTTAGGTTTAAATAAGTGTCGGGTTAAATACCCGATTTCCGAGGGTTGTTACACAGGCCAAACAAAAAATACGTTAAAAAATAATTTTCAAAATTTTATTTTGATGCTTGAAAATGACATATATGTCCTCATGTGCATGAAGTTTTGAATTTGTTAATTCAGCTTCTTCCCGTTGTAGCAAGAAATCATGACGTTCGGTTAGCAGAAGAAAATTCAGCTTTTTTTGGTCAATTTAAATGGTTGAAGTCAAAATCGAGGTTGATCCATGAATGATCAGAAGATGTAATGTTTCGTCATGAGAAAACAAGTTTCAAACACTCTTACGATTCCCATTTGAATTGAAAAATGTTTGGTTTTGTATTGATCGAAGAGTTCATGGGGAGTAACTTTAGTTGTTGATTATTACTAAACGAGTTTTGATGATTCAGTTGTTGCATAAGAAGATGAGTTTGATTATGGGTCCTACAATTAACACACCCTATTATACTAAAAACACACCCGTAGTCAAAGTCTAATTATATTTTACATTGGAAATTGTGTTCAAGAACAATAAATTACATGGTTACCATAATTATTTTACATTGGAAATTGAGTTTGGGACTTTGGGTATGTGTTTTTAAGTATGGGTTATGGATTTTAGACTTTCTTTTTTAATTATATCAATTATTTATCTTTATCTTTTTAAAATTAATCTATGAATTAAATTTTTATTTATTATTTAAAATTAAATATTAATTTTCAATAATTTGTAGTGACTATAGAAAAACGTTAGTTTTCTGGATCACCATGTTTTATGGATAATATATGATACTTATAAAGTAAATTAATATTCTCTTATGCCACGTTTGGAAATTTATACTTCCTCCATTTCAAAATAAGTGATACACTTTCTATTTTTGAGTGTTTCAAAATAAGTGATACACTTTGAAAACTTACCATATTGGGTAAAAGGTAGTGGTGCCCATAGCCACTAACTATCTCTTTTAATATAGTGAAAAGACACATCTACCATTAATTACTTTTACTTTTAAACATCATTAAATTCACTTTAATCAATATATGTGAGACCCCTTCTCTACTAATGATCCAATTTAATCTAATTAACCTTAATTATCATATTTTGCCTCAAAAACCGTGAACTCCAAAATGTATCACTTATTTTGAAACCGAGGAAGTAGATAAATGAGGTCATTTGATCAAGATTCTATGAATTTAGAGCATTTTTAAATGAAATTTATCCTTAGAGATGCCAATTTCAACCGCAGATTCGGGTACCCGCGGGTATCCGACCCTAACGGGGCGGGTATACCCGCTTAAACGGGTAACGGGGCGGGGGCGGGGACGGGTATTAATTTTTACACCCGCAGCGAGGGCGCGTCGGGTACGGGTATTCCTCTGCCCGCACCGTTTTATACCCGAATATATATGTATAAATATATATTTTACATTTTTTATGTACAAATACTATGTATATTGCATATTTTGCATATTATTACATATATAAAAAGACAATATTATTTTTGTTTATCTATGCCCTTCCCTTTTTGTAGGACAATTCTACATGATTTGTTCTTTCAAAAAGTGATGTGGGACGACAACAAAGAAAATAAGATCTCACATTGCTAGAATACAACTCATAAACAAACTTTCTCACTTATAAAAGTGTGTATACTCCACATAGCAAGTTATTACCAATCAATCAAAATAGATGCATGTATGTGTGTATTAAAGTATGCCAACCACATGTGTTGTGTTTATTTTTTTTTTCTTGAACTTTTAAACAAATACCCATCGGGTTCCCCGTACCCGCGCGAGGATTTTTATACCCGAACCCGTCGGGGATTTCGCGGGCACGGGTGTGGGGATTAGAATTCGGGTGCGGGTACGGGTTTTACAGTATCCGCTACTACCCTCGCCCGTTGGCATCACTACTTATCCTATATGTTTTTAAAATAAAACTTGTCATATTACTTATTTAATTTTTACTTTTCATATTATAAAATATAACATATAAAATATAAGTTACAAAATAAAATTATTTATTAAATACAAAATAGTCATCCCTCATAATCGACAAAGTAGAGATTGGTGATTACTTAATTGTTTTTATTTATTAGGGGTGTTAAAATAGATTGATAGGGGTGTTTTGATAGGCAATCCATTTGAGTATTCCTAAACATTATTAACACCTGGAAAATTAAACAATTGAAAAAACTTATTACAAATTTTTTTTCAATACCAATTAAAATTCAACCTACAAAATAATAAATATAAAATAAAAACCAAATAAACATAATTTACACAAGCAATTAACCCAATAAATATTATATCTTAAATGTCGGAAAAATGTATAATCCAAGCTCAAATAACATGTAGATGAACGTTCATACATAACTTAAATGTGTAATCCAAGTTGATGGAGATAAGTTGATGGAGATTGGAGGTCAAATTATTTTTATTTAGTTTAATTATTATTATATTTTTACATGTCTTTAATAAATTTAATTTTGTGGTTAAGTTCTTGATTTTCTTTATTTCAATTGCATGTATGACTCAAGAAACTCGATATGACCTACAAAATAATAAATGTAAAATAGAAACCAAATAAACGTAGTTTATATTAAATGTAGGGGTGACAATTTCTGACCCGACACGAAACTCGACCCGAAACCGACACGAAAATAAAAACAGGTTTGGGTTGAGGTAAAAAAGTTTTGGGTGAGTCTCGGGTCGACTTAACTGACCCGTTTATTAAACAAGTTAAGTTCGGGTCAATGAAAATTTAAATGGGTCGATCCGCAAATCCGTTTAATTATTAAAATATATTTAAAAACATATATATTTATACTTAGTTTATAGTTACTAGTTCAAGAGTAAGTAATAGTTAGATAAAAACTATAGGAGATAATTAGTAATTTGAGGTTTTGGTATTTTGTTATGAATTTGTGGAATAATAACAACATTTTGACTTGTTTGACCCGCCTAACATGTTTGACCTGCTAACTTGTTTAACCGTTTAATTAAACGGGTTATATGTGTAACACCGCATATATTAAATACGGAAGCGATTAATACTCAAAGGAAATACTAAGTTAAGTTACAAACCATCGTCCTCCAAAATATTACAAATTTAAGTATATGTTAAAAGACGGTATCACAAAACACTAGGCTCCATTTCAAAATACATTTAAATGAGTTGGTCAAACCCTCCATCCAAAGCCCGATCCGTTCCACGCCTACCAACCTGAAATGTGTCAACGAGTTAGGGATTAGCACAAAACCTAAATGAATGAATATAACATACAAATAATATTAAGTACAACGAGCAAGCAAGAAACATTACCGACGGATAACCAAATATAAGATGATCGGCGATTCTGTCGAACCCTAAACCATGGTTGGCCATAACCATGGTAACCGATAGCCCTGTACCCAATGGCCCGGTAAACCCCCTTAGGTGTAACGCATACACGTAAGTTCCGAATACAGCGATCATTGATACACTACGCCCAGCCGTTATCATCCGATATTGACCTCTCCCCGAATGTGCACATAGTCATGTATAGTAGTCCTCAAGCAACTAAGTATACATATCAACTAACCTAGTTACCAAAAAATCGCGTCGAAAAACATTGCAGGAGGCTCCACGCCGCGAACTCTGAGTTCGCGTCGCGAACTGCAGTTCGCACCCGTGAAGCTGCCCGCGAAGAGTTAACGAACCACAGCCCAAAATCTCTGTCAATCATTCGCGATCGCAAACTATAGTTCCCGTCGCGAACTCGTTGGTCCAGCCCTGCGTTTTCCGCATTTCTACCAAGTATGCAATCCCATTCTAATTGCAACCAAAACATAAGTTGGAGGTTAAATCCACTCACCATAAATTCTCCTTGCCACCACTCAGTAGTCTAATGTCCGTGAGTTGTCCTCCCATATCCTGTGAATCCAAAGCAATACCAAATTAGTAATCAATACTACCAAATTACAACAATTGTCAAGTAAGTTTATAAACTAGCTCTTGACATAAATAAAAGCCAAACACTTGAAATATCATACTCTACATGTCATGACCATATTATACTTACACCATAAGTCAACTAACAAACATACATCTTGTACATCCAAACAAGTCAAAACCACATAATTGGCAACATGACCATTTATTACTTCTTTAATCTTACAATGGACTTCTACATGACATTAAACGACATATCATGTTAAAACTCTAACAATTCAAGTATCATGGTTATTAAGACCCATTTAACCAATTTAACACAAATTGCCTGAACGGGTCAAAATTCACATTTTAACTCTAACACTTCCAAACACAACTACAAATGCTATAATTATACCATTTAACAATTCATAACTACTTAATCATTTTAACAAGTCAAAACCCAAGTTTAACTATTTTATGCATTTTCCATACAATTATCTAAACACTATAAAATTAGCATTTTCACCAAATTACACCATAATTTGCCAAACACCATAAATAACTTTTCAAACATGTTATTTTAACATAACTAGCAATATAAGTCATAAAACCTACAAATGAGATTTTACACCAACTAATCACTAATACTCAAAAACTAGTTCATATTTTCACATAAAATCCATACAAATAAGATAACTAACAATTATATCATTTTAATCATTATCAACCAAATCAACATTTAACACTACCAATATGCTAATTTAACCTAAACTAACAATTAAAACATAAAACTTCAAGACTTACACTTTTAGTAAAAACCCACAATTTTTCCAAAATAACCTAAAATGGTGATTTATGGATCTTTCACCAAAATCATGATTTCACTATATAAAAAGCATATTACAAGTTTCACTAACATATAAAACATAAAAAATTCATAGATTTCATCATCTAGCAAAAACTCATTAAAATGTCAAAACCCAAGTTCTTCACTTTTCAAGAACTCCAAGAACAACTAACAAGAACTTTCATATAGTCAACCTAATAAACCCATATAAACATAAAGATGCCATTATAATAACCAAACTAGCAAAAATCTTACAAAACCCAAAACTCTAGTTTCACCATTTAACAAGAATTTCAAACAAAGAACAAGAGATGAAAGCTTACCCCAAGAGCTACATAAAAACGAGATCTAGGACAAAGAAGAGAAGGATTCAATCCAGAAATCTTCAAAATAGTTCAAGAATGCAAATGTGTTTTGAGAGAATTGATTTTTAAAAAGATAAATGAAAGTGTAAAAGTGAAGGGATTGGAAGGTGAGATGGATAAGGCTCCCTCCCTTAGACCGGTGCCAATGGTTTGGCAAACTGATACCGTCAGTTGTTGCCAAATCAGCGTCACGTCAGCTCACCCTCCAACCGACACTAAACTGACGTAACCATGCCAACAATACCACTTCCCTTTAATTTTTTGGGACCCACCATTACAAAACACACACAAAATACCCCTTTAGACCCACCCAACAAATCGGCGCCACCCTCCATCCCCGTCTCCAAAGCGGCGAAATTTAACCGGCGGTGGCACTGGCGGAACGGTGCCAACGGTGCCACCAAACCGGCGAGAACCGGCGTAAAAGTGGCGGTGCCCGTTGGCACGAGTCTTATCCATCTAAAGAATCCGTCACAAAGGGGGAGGGGGCCCCAAATTGCCCCTTTTTCAGTTTTAAACAATACGTTACGAAAAGTCCGGTTTACAGTTAATTTATTTAAAATAGCAAACGAACTCTGTTTTTAGCAATGAAGATATTTTGGGAGTCGTAATTAAAAAGTAAATCTAGAAATATAAAAATCACATCATCAATAAAATATTTCATTAAAAAGATATTTTAACCTCATGGTTAAAATATCACACTATTTAACAATTAACCAAAAATTCCACATATGGTCAAATAATTATTTATCATTGATATTGGCGTATTTATACATATTTAAATCCGCCAATATTATATAATTTAGGCTTGTATTGTTAGGAAAATACTTTATTTATGCCTAAATATATGTTATTTGTGAAATGCAGGTCATAACTCCAAAATGAGCAAGAAACAAGCAAAATACGCGAAAAATAAAGAACTCCTGAAACTGTTGCGAAAGTTACACGGATCAAGCACAATATAAAATGGAGTTATAATATTAAAAAGTCTTGGTCACAATATAATCAGTGGAATATAGAGGCAAGTTACACCAAAGCCACGCACAAATTAAATTGGATGCAACAATTGAAAAGGATGGCAAAAATAATTATTTAGGATATAACATAGCCTCACAATTAATATAAAAGGAGACGTTGAGATTATTGACGAGAACATATACACGTTCCATATAGGGGATTCAATTTACAAAGCAGCCACATTTCACAATTAATTAACAAGGGGCCATAAACTGAAAAAGGCCGCAAGTGATTTGAAGCCCACGTGACTAGGAGGCTACGAGCCAACTTCTTTTTTATACACAGCCCACGTGAGAGAAACGGCCCAACTTATATTTGACGGATGGAACAATTGAGTTAAAAAGGGAGAACATTCATTTAATTGAGAGAATTCACGTGGGGTTTGGGAGACGTCATACGAAAATAACAAAAAAAGAACCCCAGCCGCACGTAGGCTGGGGGGTTAGGAACATCTTGAACTCCAGAAAAAAGTCGACTACGTATGAACTCAAGAACACGGACGAAAGATAATTTGGAGGAGGAGATCTTAAGGCATCTTATATCAAACATTATTTGGTTTAATTCCTTGTTATTATTTACAATGTTTTTAACTTTTCATAATTATTTGATGTCTGATTCATCTAGCATGTCTATCCGCTAGATCTTTTTATTCATTATGATTGTATGAACTTTAGATTTAGGTTTGGTATTTTTAGGAATTTTTATCACGGTATTTGAACACTTGCTTTTATATCAAAGAACCTTTTGATTGAACTTTAAATATTTATTTATTTAATTTGTCAATTATTGATATGTTTAGTTAAGTGACCACTAGCAAACGTATTAATAATTCCCTCGACTTTTCACCTCGGTGACGTAGTTGGCAATCCACTAGCTTTAGGGATTCGAGATTAAATATTAATAACTTAGGTGAAATCAAGAGTCTAATCTTAGTTATGACCAAATTCTAGATTAGAAGGCGACAGAAAGCGGAGCCTAGATATAAGTAGCGAGCCGAAGTGTGACCATAATATGGTTCTTTAAGAATACATTTCTTAGGAGCGATAATACGGTTATTGTAGGAAGTTAGAAACCACTACTTACCTAACTTCTAGAACACCATTTAAATCGGGACTTAACAATTAAATCTAGACCTAGACGTACTCGATCATAGTGAATATCTCTTTTTCTTATTTCAAAACAGTTTCTACGTTTTTAGTCAATTGCATTTTTCAAAAGTAATTTAGTTTAGTTTAATCTGTTAATAAATTTAGTTGATAAAAATAAAAACCCTTTTATAATTTATAATTAGATTAATCGATTTAGTTTTACATCTACATTTCAGCTTAACTGTTCCCTGAGGAAACGAACACCCGAAGTACTTACCTGAACTATATTGCTCACGATTATGTCATACTTGCCTAAGAGTGTGGTAATCTAGAGAAGGCGTATTTAAGACATTTAATTTATAACTAGATTTTGCACATCAATCATATACCAAATATATATATACTAAGCCGATTTTAGGATGTTACAACTCTCCCCTCCTTAAAAGGATTACGTCCTCGGAATCCAACCACAATTCAAACAAAGTAACAATCTTCGTTTCAGCATTAAACCTTCACATCAAAGTTTGAACTCATACTAGTCAAAATCAAATCATAAGCATACTTACTCCATTTTGCACATTTTGACCCAAACGTGTCAACATCCCATAATCGATTTAAAACTATAAACTAGCATTTCAAACATGTTAAGATGCATATATAAACTTCCATATGATCAACTTATTGAACTACCAGAATGCCAAACAATTACCAAGTCAAAAGTAATATTTTACCAATTTGATACATAATAGACAAACGGGTCAAAACTTGCAATTCAATTCGGGCATCTTCTATTTCGAGGTTGACAAATATATAAACTCGCAACTATAATTTAAACGACCTTCAAAGTCAAGTTATGAACCACAAAATGCACTTTAGTCCAATTTAGCATACTAGGCCCAAACGGGTCAAAATCGAGCAATTCTTCGTAACACTATTAAAGTCCTTAACTAACCATACTTTTAACAATCATATACTATTTTATGCATAATTGGCCATATCATTAAGATGTCCAAATTCTATAAAGTCAAGTTGCACGTTTTGACGAAACGAGCCAAAGTTACATAATTCCAGTCAAAACCACATATCCCTCTACAAACATGGTAATATAAATCACAATATCTTTTATACTCAATTAGTCATACATATGAGATTTCAACCTTTACGAAAGTCAAAGACACTTATCAATTAGGCATTTATCAAATTCTTAGCACTTTATGGCCAAATGGGTCAAAACAAGTTTTATAGTCAAAATTGTTTTATTGCTTCCATAACATGTTAAACTATTTACCAAAAACAACTTATGCAAATTTAAAACGATTATTATCATAATCAAGGTCTAGCAATTATAAAATGCATTCAATCAAGTTTTGACACTATTTACCTTAAACGGGTCAAAATTGTGAAATTTATTACAACACTTTCAAACATACAACTAATGTTTCATTAAACATGTTAAAATCATGTTAGGACTAATTAGTCATTTCAATTGAATGTCTACTTTTACTAAGACTCAAGTCAACTAATTACAATTCAACTAGTTCTTGACTTTTACTTATATATCATCCAAATAGCAAGATAATTTCATCAATTCAATTCAAAATTAAGCATAAACAAAATTTATCATTTCTAACATGTTATTTGATCTAGTAACATATCTCTTAACGCATAAAACCTAATAATCTTAATTTGACAACTTTTATTACAATTACCCAAACGTAATCATCACTTTGAGTAATTTAAAAATTACCAATTTGAACTATGATCAATTTTATTAACATAAATCATTTTAATATAATCATCCAATCTAAACACTAGATTTAAGTATAAATCATCAATTTCAAAACTTTTCTCAAATAATTTTATTATCAATGCAATCATTTAACAACCTCATTTATCTTCAATTATTACTATTGCAAGTCTACTCAAAATGATCTACACATACAGTTCATTAGTCACTTTTCAGACATCAAAATCAACATAGTAAACAAATCGGGTATTTTTTTATCAGAAACATTTCAGGTCATTCATATATTTAACATTGACCGACTGTGATAAATAATGGCCACAACGAAGGAAAAAATTAATTTATTCACATTGGTCAGTTATTTACGGTCCTCGCTTTACAAGTCACTACATGTGACCCGACAGGTCACGGTAAAGGTTCATCCTTTCTTATCCAATTACTAGTGCTACTTGGACAATTCAATTCATGTCCATGATTAAATCCATTTTAATTATGAGCATTATGTTAAGGAAGTTCACAACAATTACTAGCAAATATCTTACAAAACCCAAAACTCTAGTTTCACCATTTAACAAGAATTTCAAACAAAGAACAAGAGATGAAAGCTTACCCTAAAAGCTACATAAAACGAGATTTAGGCCAAAAACAAAAGGATTCAAGCTAGAAATCTTCAAAATAGTTCAAGAATGCAAATGGGTTTTGGGAGAACTGATTTTTAAAAAGATAAATGAAAGTGTAAAAGTGAAGGGATTGGAAGGTGAGATGGATAAGGCCCCCTCCCTTATCCATCTAAAGAATCCGTCACAAAGGGGGTGGGGGTCCAACTTGTCCCTTTTTCAGTTTTAAATAGTACGTTACGAAAAGTCCGGTTTACAGTTAATTTATTTAAAATATAAAACTAACTATGTTTTTAGCAATGAAGATATTTTTGGAATCGTAATTAAAAAGTAAATCTAGAAATATAAAAATCACATTATCAAAAATATAATTCATTAAAAATATATTTTAACCTCATGGTTAAGATATCACACAATTTAACAATTAACCAAATAATTTCACATATATTATTTATCATATACGAAATATACATTAAACTACTAGGCCGATTTTAACATGTTACAATATGGGTCAGGTTTGGGTTGAAGGTAACAGGTTAGGGTTTAGATATCTGACTCGTTTATATAAACAGGTCGGTTTCGGCTTGAACGTTTCTGACCCGCCAACCCGCGAACCCGAACTGAATTGTCACCCCTAATTAAATGCAACATTTTAAGTATTAAATATCTAACCAATAAAAATATTATATCTTAATTTTAAGTATCGAAAAATATGTGTAATCCGAACCGAGGCATAATATAATGGAATCAATGAGGTTATCTAGCACCAACTTGGTTGTTGGTTCGATTCACACATAAAGGTTCACATAATGTTTAGTTTCCAACAAATCCTCAAAATTGTCTTCGATGATTTTTCCATTGAATGTGTGATAGCTTTGCGTTTCGAGCAAATAAAACACTATATTCTTGCGATATAATCTTGGAAAGTAGATTTTGTTCCTCATTATGGTTTTTTGGCTTCTACGTAGATACATGTCGAGTCACAAACATAAATCAGGTGATTTCCTAAACAATGTATTTCCTCCCATTGACCTACATCATCCTTTGGTTGGAATAACCCAATGGATTCTCCAAACTCTCCCACGACAAATAGTAAAGTATGTTTATCGCATACTGCTAGCATGATTTACAAGTAGTGTACATCTTCAGCAAAATACTTGCCAGCAATATGCAATGAACATAATTTACTAGTCGTCGTGAGAGAGTTTGGAGAATCCATTGGGTTATTCCAACCAAACGATGATGTATATCAATGGGAGGAAATACATTGTTTAGGAAATCACATGATTTATGTTTGTGACTCGATATGTATCTACGTCGAAGCCAAAATACCTTAAATGAGGGACAAAATCTACTTTCCAAGATTATATCGCGAGAACATGGTGTTTTATTCGCTTGAAACACAAACCTATCACACATTCAATGAAAAAATCATCGAATACAATTTTGGGGATTTGTTGGAAACTAAACATTATGTCAACTATCATGTGTGGATCAAACCAACAACCAAGTTGGTGCTAGATTACCTCATTGGTTCCATTATATATTATGCCTCAGTTCGGACTACACATATTTTTCGATACTAAAATTTAAGATATATTATTTTTATTGGTTACATATTTAATACTTAAAATGTTTCTTTTAACATAAACTGCGTTTATTTGGTTTTTATTTTACATTTATTTTTTTGTAGGTCATATCGAGTTTATTGAGTCATGCCTGCAATTAATAAAAAAAAGAAAATCAGGAACTTAACTGAAAAACTAACTTTATTAACGACTTTTAAAGTATAATAATAATTAAAATGAATAAAAATAATTTGACCTCTAATCTCCATCAACTTGAATTATATGTGGTGCGAGCAGGAAGATGAAACGAAATAAGAACAATTTGTAAATCAAATTTTGATGAAACTTCATAATCAACGTTAGCAAATGTTTCATTTCCAGAAACAAAGGGCCAACAATTTACTAAAAAACAAAATTGCTTTACAACATATAAAAGATAATAATAATAATAAATTTAGATAAAAGTAGGTAGTATTAGATGATGGTTTACTTCTAACTCATCTTTACTTTGCATCCTACATTTTAGGAGACCAATATCATTACCAAATCCACTATCCAATTGAATCCATCTTTGTCCATTTTACCCCTTCTAATCTAAAAAAATTACACAAATGATTGTTAAATCATGAAAAAGAAATCCATATAAATTTGAACATGAATTAACGTATCTTGCTTTTATCCATCTCATTGGCTTTACTCTTCATAGCCTCTTTTGTTTCATTAATTTTACTCTGTAATACCAATTTGTGTAATCTTTCTCCATCTCAATGTATTGTTTCATTTGTGCAACAACTACATTCTCTTTCTCAACATAAGTATGTTGTTTCCCACTTCAAACCTACTTAGGAAAATCTGCAAAAAGTCCCCCAGTTCTAATTTAGAGACATATCAACGAATTGCCTTGTAAAAAATAACATGAATATTAGTTAACAAACTAAAACCCTAATAATCCAAGCTGATAGAAAGAAAACATAGTTAATAACCAAATCTATGCACTAGAAACCCTAAATCTACTAACAAATAACCAGATCAAATACGATGCTCAAACTTTTAAGCAATTTCACATCTGACTTCTCGAAATGAAATTCAAAGCTTAGTTACCATTTTGAAGAGTATCGGAGTTCAATGTCGTTTGAATCAAGTGAAAAACATTAGAGCACGCCTACGTAAAAAGTACAGATCGAGGATTAATTTGGGATAAAATAGGAATAATAAACAACGGAAATGAGTAGATCGATGGAGAGAAATCGTACCTCCGATGAGTTGCTCGATAATTTCCTTCGTTATCATTGTTTCGATGTGCAATTCCTGGTGAATGAATACAATGTTGCAATTATTGCGTTCCCAAGTAAGCACACATAGAAATCGAAGCTCTATCTAATCTAAAAATTAAAAACTTACAACCTGCAACATTAATTAGTATAAACTAAACAATTAAAATATATGCAGTAAAAACAAAAACTACTTGCTCAGTTACACAAAACAAGTAAACTGTTCATTATTCATTATAAGTCTGCATGCAGATCTCTTATTATGCTATAATCTCATATCTATTCCAATTACAAACAAAAACTAAGGTGCAGCTCTTCCTACACGTCAACCAGAGATGTTTCCAGTGCCCTAATATTTAATTAATAAGTGTTGGAAAATTTTTGGACACATATAATTATATATTTAAGTATATATAATTAATGGTTGCTATGTACAAAATAGAGTGTGGTGAATGAGATATCGACTCTCAAAGTGGGGTGTATGGAACAAAGAAATAAAACAAATGAACTAGTGGGAACTTGAACCTATTCACGCTCGTCTCCCGGGTTTCATGTTGGTTCGGTTTTGCCACTCGGTTTTGCCACTTGGTTTAGTGGAGTGTATTCAAATAATATTATTGATAATAATATTTATATTTTAATGTTTGTCATTAAAATATATATTTGAATTTGTGGTTTTATTTTCTTTGTATTGAATTGAAATAATGACCATAATGACATTAATGTAGGTCATTATACCAATGACCATATTTTAGTATAAATAGAGATGGTGTGGTTCATTTGTAAGACACACATTCACCAACTTGTCTACACCCACTTACAAGCATCACAATTTGCTCTCTCCAATTTTTTAGTGATCCTTAAACACAAAAACTTTCGATAAATGTTCGGGCTTGGATTATATTCGGTAGTGTAAAACTACTCGGTTGTTTTACCCTGGGAGATAGACGACGAATCTATTTTAAGGGGATCGTGAATTTTACGAGACTCAACCAAAACTTGTTTCTTCTTTGTTTTATACATATTCTTGTTTCAATATTGTATTTATTTAGTCATTTACCAATTGTATTGTATTTTATTTAATGAAAATTGGTATTATCTCCTACAAACTTAAAATAGATTTTTCCTCTCTTGCTAATACCGGTTGGAAAATACAATTTTTTTTTCAATTCTTGCTTTTTAATAGCATCGATTCGGAAAAAGTTTTTGATTGAAATGTTTACGTAAAACAAGATGTTTGGTTAAGTTTATTATAAATTGTTAAATCAAATTTTTGGATTTAAAGTTTATTATATCAAGTTTTAAAGTTTGATTTTAAATACCTTGATATATTGTTTAAAACAATTTTGGATTTAAAATTTATAATTGTGAAAATTGTTGTTGTTAATTATATGTTTTGCAATCATATTTATTTGTAAGGTTCAAGATAGTCATAAGCTTCTTGAATTGATTCTCATTAGAGATGATATTTGAGATAAATCTTACAAATATTTGTATATTATTGTGAAATTTGTTGATTATTAAAATATCAAAAATTACATTGGTTTGTAAGTGATTTTGATTTCCATTTTCTTCATCTCAAGGTAGCTTTGGCTTCTTGACATATGGTTTCAATTTGTGAGACTATTTGGAAATCAAATACTTTGGATTTATATTTGATAATATTGTCGTTATTTTTCAATTATAAAGAATTTGTTTGAGAAAATATTTTATAAACTTTTCGTAATTTCCATGTTATACATATCAAGAATACTTTGGTATCTTGAATATAGTCTTATTGTGTGAGATATTTGGAAATTAAAAGTTTTTTGGATATAAATGTTTTGATTTATTTTGTTTCATGTATCAAGATAACTTGAGTTTTCTTGTATTTAATCTCATATAGTGAGAAAATGTACTTGAATCTTTAGTTTTAAAACTTTAAAACTTTTAGTTATCAAGATTGCCTTGGCATCTTGAATTTATTCTCAATGTTGTGAGAGTTTACTTTATGATTTTCAAAATTTTGAATTTGAGAAAAGTACATTCGTTCATGTTATTTCCATTTTATGCATGTCAAGGTAGCTTTGACTTCTTGACATATGGTTTCAATTTGTGAGACTATTTGGAAATTGAATGTTTGGATTGAAATTTCACATTATTGTTGTTCTCTTGAATTATAGAGATTTTTTTTTGAAAAATTTGAATTTCCATTTTATTTATGTCAAGATTACTTTAGTTTTTTGAATATAGTCTCATAATGTGAGATATTTGGAAATTATAAGATTTTTGAAATAAAAACTTTTTGTTGTTTTAAGCTTTCAAGTTAACTTTTGTTACTTGAATTTTCTCAAATTTGGTAAAAGTTAAATTCTTCGGATTTTATATCTATGGATTGCGTTGGCATCTAGAATTTTACTTTCAAATTGTGAGACTTGGTAAAAGTTTGGTGGATATTAGTTAGTAACTTAGTAAGATACAAGATTGTCGTTGGCTTCTTGAGTTGATTCTTGGAAAAAGGACACTTGCAAGAAATCTTATAACTAATTAAATTGTGTTTCTTTTGTTAAACTTATTCATTGTTGGGGCTTATTGGTCAAATTTACATTTTTTATTTGATAAAAATGACAAATGTTTTGACAATGCCTAATATGGAAATGTACATGAAGGAAGATGTGCATAATGCGGCCATGATTTCCGATTTGTCGGAAGTAAATGGTGCGAACCGATTCAAGTAGATGGTATGTCGATACGGGTGCTACCCGTCATGTGTGTTTCGATAAAAATATGTTTGTCATATTCAAAGATGTTGAAAAATGAGTAAAAACTTTTTATGGGAAACTCGGCTACCACATGTATCAACGGTGAAGGAAATGTTATCTTAAGGACGACTTTCGGAAAGGATAAATGTGACAACTTGTAACCGCAATTTTGATAAAATGCTAATAAAGTTGTTCATTTATTTTGAATTGTTAAAATATATAACATGGTTGATTATGCTATTTAAATTTAATTAAATATGTTTTAAATAAATTTAATGGCATACCACCAACATTTCACATTGATTCAAAGTCACAAATGTAACAAATTGACAAAAATCATCCTTCCATTTGGTTGAAAGAAATAACCAAAACTCCTTGATATACACGAAAGAGTGCAATTTTACTTTAGAGAAAAGTAAAAATGAAGCAATTGATACATTAATTTGTACAAATGTGGGGGTATGTCGTGCGTCGACTAATTATCTTTTATATAAGATACCCCGTGAGGATAAATGAATGTTGTACAAAATTTTGGTTTGAAAGAAAACCGTCTTATAAATACGTACGAATGTGGGGGTACCTTGCTAAGGTATTCATTCATCTTCCTAAAGTTACATCAATTAAGGAAGATATTCCAAATAATTGATGTATAAATTGGTATATATCATTGTCTTACATTTACATTAGTCAAGTGTAGAATGTATAATGGTAAGACATAATACGATATGACAACTACTCTCAATTGAAGTTATCAAGATTAACTATTTAAAAGTTAAATGATAACATCGCGGATCCGCTTATGAAAAAGGCTTAAGTAGAGAGTTAGTTATGGAATGGGACTAAAGCCCTTGGAATAAAGTTTATGCGAAGGAAACCTAACCTAGTTGACTGGAGATCCCAAGATCTAGGTTCAATAGGACAACCTAATTGTATAAACGAAGGGATGTCACTGTGGGGGTAACGGAATTCCTCCAAACATTCTTAAAGGGAGTAAATTTTACTACTTCCTAGTCCATTCCAAGTTCAGTGACAATGAGGATAAGCACTATGGCTTTTAATGATTCGTGGTAGAGAATCACCTATGTGAGAGAGAAGTGGGGTCGCTTCTAATGGAATTGTTGGGGCACAATTCTTAGTAGCTCTCGCAGAACCAGGCAGTGTCCATGACCAAGACGGGCACGATAAGAGGATATGAACAAGTTAGGGAGAGTCTTGTGAGAATGTATATTGTCGTCTACACAAAAGGCGGATTCAGTTCAAGGACATCGCGTCTACTGACTGCTAGGAGACTAAGTATGCTTCTCAAGGGAAGGTTCAAAGGGTAACACCTACCTATCCTTTGCAAGACTTAACTGTTGAACATTCATCGAAATTTTATTGTGTTTTCGATCGATCTCTAATCATGTGGGGGATTGTTGGAAAATTTTTGGACACATATAATTATATATTTAAGTATATATAATTAATGGTTGGTATGTCCAAAATGGAGTGTGGTGAATGAGATATCGACTATCAAAGTGGGGTGTATGGAACAAAGAAATAAAACAAATGAACTAGTGGGAACTTGAACCTATTCACGCTCATCTCCCGGGTTTCATGTTGGTTCGGTTTTGCCACTCGGTTTTGCCACTTGGTTTAGTGGAGTGTATTCAAATAATATTATTGATAATAATATTTATATTTTAATGTCTGTCATTAAAATATATATTTGAATTTGTGGTTTTATTTTCTTTGTATTGAATTGAAATAATGACCATAATGACATTAATGTAGGTCATTATACCCATGACCATATTTTAGTATAAATAGAGATGGTGTGCTTCATTTGTAAGACACACATTCACCAACTTATCTACACCCACTTACACGCATCACAATTTGCTCTCTCCAATTTTTTAGTGATCCTTAAACACAAAAACTTTCGATAAATGTTCGGGCTTGGATTATATTCGGTAGTGTAAAACTACTCGGTTGTTTTATCCTGGGAGATAGACGACGAATCTATTTTAAGGGGATCGTGAATTTCACGAGACTCAACCAAAACTTGTTTCTTCTTTGTTTTCTACATATTCTTGTTTCAATCTTGTATTTATTTAGTCATTTCCCAATTGTATTGTATTTTATTTAATGAAAATTGGTATTAGCTTCTAAAATAACAAAGTATAAAATAACAAGTTACTTGTTTTGTTTTATTTAGCAAGTAGTTTTTGTTTTTAGTGCATATATTTGGATTCTTTAGTATATAATAATTGATGTTACTGGTCGTAATTTTTTTAATTTTTAAATTAGTTTGAGCTTCGATATGTGCTTACTTGTGACGAAAGGGGCTCAACTTAAAAACGCATAACTTTTGACTCGGGTCTCCGTTTCAGGCACACGAGTAACTAAATAGAAGCTTGCAACGAGGACTACGACATGATAAACAACCATAGGTGGTTTACCGAACTTTCCTGCCCAAAAATGCTGTTTTTGGACATTTATTTGAGTTTTTATATTTTTTTCCTTATTATGTTGGACTTTGTTTTAAGCTCAGTTTATGGCCCATTTGTTGTTTTTGGTCCATTCAAAATTCCGGACCATATTTAAAGTGTGTTTTAGTGAATGGAATAATCCATTGATATTTTTACAAAAATCAAATTTTCTCTCCCAAAATTATGTTCTTGTGATGAACAAGTTTTTAAGGTTAATCCCACGGGATTCTTGAATCAACGTGATTTTTGTTAGATTGTTCTGGTATTCATTGAATCAACGGGTCCAATATATACTATCGTTTTTAGCCTACATAAATTTTATGCCATACAAACATAGTGCATTTTTCAAAATATGTAAACTCAGTGTTCATCGAATAACATCATTATTAAAACACTAAAACCAAATGAGTGGGGTTCAACATTCCACTTTATATATTTATTTAATTATAGTACAATAGAAAGGGTATTGTTAAGACATGATAAAAACTTGTACACAGAGAGGTGGCAAAATCAGCAGGTTTAGCATTCAACTTTATATATTAGTTATTAAGTTGCAAAAATAAGTTGGGTTTCTTATTTTGATTCGTTTTTCTATGTGTAGAATCTGTTTTAGGATCATTTTTGCCAACTTTTGGATTCGGATAACTAGAGGTGGCAAACAAGTAGATTTGTACAATTCGGATGGTCAAGTTGAAGCACTTTTTCTTATTTTTGGCTAAAAAAATAGATCGAATTGTAATCTAGCGAATAGGTGGGAAAATTGGTGTAATTTGCCTCTTTCTTGTTTTTAAACTTTGTATTCTCTCGTCTAGGTTCCCGCTAGTTTAATGTTTAATGTTATTTGCTTGTGGCGGGTTGGGTGATGACAATGCCGAAGCTCAATCTGTCTCAAGTGTTTGTTTGTTGTTCAACAAAAAAAAATCTTGAAGCACGTTTTGTCTAAGGATTTTACATTTTTATAAACAATTAATGTATCAAATATGATTAATTTTTTTTTTCAATAGTAATCTATGTTTAAAAAAAAATACTGTATATGATTCAAGAGGTTTCAAATCGTTTAACCCATCTTCTTTTTAGCTATTGTTGTAAGGGTTTGGTAATGGATCAAAACATGTCATTTTGTTCCATTTGTCCCGTTTCCACCCGATTATTTGCTAAAAAGACAACAATCTTGTGCAAAAAAGCTACATAACAGATTAAAAAAACACTTACTTCCACTGGCCTCAGCATCGTCACTATGTGAGCGTACATAACCGTGTTTGGAAAAAGGAGCTGGGCCAGAATAGAGAGGAAAATTGGGGGTGAGAAAGAGAAAGTGGGGAGGAGAGAGGCTAAGCTGTTTTTAGAGAGAGAAAGTGTAGCGAGAGAGAAGGGAGATTGAAGAAATGGGGTTTTGGAAGTGGCATATAATAAGAGATTAAGAGCATATTGTGTGAATGGCGAGGTCAAAATGTGTGTGACCAAATGATCATGCTAAAATGGTTGTCTACTTAAGTACTTGAGGTTAAAAAGTGTGTGATCAACTGATCAAAAAGTGTGCTAGAAAGAAACAACATTTGATCTGTTTGCCTAATGGGCTTCGTGGGACAGCCCACTATGTAAAAAAGAAACGGGCCTTTAATGTCGTAAAGTCAAAAGTAGTATCCAAGATCTAAACAAATTCTCATAATCTCGAAAATGGACCATCTATTGCAAACGGTATAAAATCAGTTCTCGATCAAAAGTGTGGTCCAAAATTGAAAAGTAACTAAAGAAACTTTTTCGTTCGATTCGGTTTTGACCGGTTTAGGGTTCATTTTTATAAACTAACGAAAATAAATTATATGTTTTTGATAAACTAACAAAAACAATATTAGATAAATGATATTTATTCTTACGTGTATGTGTCTACTTATAAGTCTACCTACTTGAAAGATAACATGTGTAATCCAGTAATCCACTAATTATATTTCTTAAAATTTGCTTTATTTGGTAAAAAATAGTGGGGTCTACACCCACTAAATATCTCATTTAAAATAGTAAAAATGTAAAATAATACATTTATCATTACTTTTTACTTTTAAAAATTATTAAATTCACTTTAATCAAAATATGTAGAACTCATTCCACATTAATTATCCAATTTAATACATAGTATAATCCAACATACATCATAATTTTTTAACTCAAAAAAATGTAAAATTCCAAATGTATCACTTGAAACGAATGAAGTAAGTATATATGTTCCGAAAATAAACCTCAAACATTATTTGTATTTTTGTGGGCCCTTTGGGTAGTTTAAATGAAGTACGAAGTATTAGTTTTTCAAAACGGAAAAAAGAGTTTCTTATTTAAGTAATGGGTTTGGCTAACTCATGCCCTAAGGGCCTAACTCATGCCCTAAGGGCATGAGATTAGAAATATTAATTGAACAAAACATTTCCTAATAAATCAAAAAATGCATTAAATGGAGTCTAATTTTCACAACTATTAAATGCAATTTTCAATATAAAATGTAAATGTAACTTCAATCAATGCTTCTAATCTCATGCCTAAGGGCATGAGTTAGAAAAACCCTTTTGTAATTTAATTATAATCATTATTTTTAATAATCTTTATTGTTTTTAAGGGTCATTCAAGTAATTGACTATATATATAAGTATCAGAATCAGAATTTGCCTCTAATTCTAAATGACCGCAACTTATTTTTGCATTGCCCAATTCGACCATTCGCCGACTCCCCACTCGCCGCCGGTAAAACTACACCTTTGTACCATCTTTTTTCCTTGTGGTTCTGTTAGTTTTATGGAGAACTTATTAAAATCTTGTTTAATATTGTTTATAATTTTTTAATAAATTTATTTAAATAACAGTTTAGGGATTTCTTGTTTCTCTAGTATTCCTAATATAAGCAAGGCAAAATAGACAAAGATTGTGATGTATAGGCCTGCCGCCTGGTAATGGAGCGAGTTTGGAGCGGACAAACCTTGATCGAAACCCTTTTAACAAATTACAAATGATGATCCAAACCTGATCCGTGATCCGCAGGGTCTTGAAAAATTGAACACATACCTTTATCCACTAGATTAGCGGATATCCGGCCCATTTACCTGACCCATTTATCGTACACAATTCTTGATTTTAATTTGTAAATGATTGTCAATTTGAAATTGAATATTTTATATATGAGTTTTGTTAATATTTACTATAAGGCATACTATAATAGATATTAAATATCTATTTTGCCCTTATATAAATTTTTAATTTTCCACATTTCTCAATTTTAATTTTAATAATAGCATATTTGGTATAACAAATAAAAATTAATAGTTCATTAATGTCAAATTATATTAGTTAAGGAAACTTTGGCTCATTAAATACATGTTAACATACATATCTATATTCCTATTAAATAAAAGCATTTTAAATCCAGATT
The DNA here is from genome assembly GCA_963853835.1 of Calendula officinalis. Classification (NCBI taxonomy): domain Eukaryota; kingdom Viridiplantae; phylum Streptophyta; class Magnoliopsida; order Asterales; family Asteraceae; genus Calendula; species Calendula officinalis. The sequence goes on from OY970834.1 coordinate 25,098,124, forward strand.
TTCTGTTTAATGCCACCTTAGATGATGAATCATAATGGCACGTTGCTGCCACCTGTTTGGGTTTTCTGCTCCAGCTACGCAATTTTGGATCTGTTGGACGACACCTGTGTATGTATCTGGCAGTTTTCTATTTCCAACTTCTCTGTTCCGAAAAATCTGCATAAATGAATCGTGTGGTTTAATTTTTAGTTTTTGCAACACCAATTAGCCCTTATTCAAGGCGAGATTCTAGCAACTGTTACTTGCTTTCCATCTAAAACTCAATTCTTCCTCAATCAATTGTGATCTTTGCATATGCATGAAGAATGCTATTCGAATCAATTAATTTAAAATAGGTTTTTTTCTTCTTCAAATCTCGAGGTATGTGTTATAGAATTCCTGTTATGTTTTTTCTCTAATCTTCAAATCGATTAACCGAACTGTAATTATTACCATGTAATTTGTATTTCATAATTTGAGATTGTAAACTACATGTGCTAACAGAAAATCAGAATTCAATGGTGGATTTTGTTTAATTCTTACTTCAGTTTGCAAAGGATAATTGAATTTGTATGTAACAATAACTGTTATATATTTTTTAGCTCCATTAAAATTGTTTTCTTATATTTACTAGCCAGCAGCAGAAAAAGATACATAATTTTGGAATTTATCACATGTGGTGAACTATTTGATAAAATAGTAAGTTTCTAAATATAGTGAATTAAATGTATTGTAGTACTATTCTTAATCTACAAACTGGTTGCATTTTTTCTACGAATCATTTTCTACATGTTTCTAGGGTGTCATCATTCTTAGAACAACTACCCCTAACTATGTTGCACCCGATGTAATTACAGGTGCTAAATACCTTTTTTTTGTTTTTGTATTTTATCTTCTAATTCTTTTTTGAGCTAATGATAGTGTTACATGCATTTATCTTGTATAGGTACTCAGTCACAAAGGGTATAACGGTAACTTGGCTGATGTATGGTCTTGTGGGGTCATACTATATGTATTAATGGCAGGATATCTACCATTTCTAGGGTGTATAATAAGGCATGTATTGCTATTGTTTTCAGGAATTTATACATACAAGGGATAAAATATTAAAATCATTTTCATTTTTCTGATTGAGAAAGCTGTCTTTTCATCAAATCATGGTTTTCGAGTAGGAGCAAAATCATTAATTCAACGAATTTTAGATCCAAATCCTGAAATAGTGAATAGTCCATGTTCCATAATTTTGGTTACTGTATATAATTTGGAGTAAATTACATAAATCATCCCTGTAGTTTGTGTGAAATTATGGGTTTACTACTCATATTTTTGTGAGAGTAAAAATCTCCTGCAGCTGTAACTTGTAGTAACCTGAAGAGTGAAATGAACTTACACTACTAAGCCTATTATCTAGCTCTGGAATATAGAAATTCAAATGTACCCAAGAATATTGATACCAATATATCTACAATATCTCATGTAATTTACAAAAACAGGGACCTCAATATGTATGCACAAGCTTCTAGACATTTACTTGCAGTAAGTTCTTACATGCTCTTGTAGGAAATTAAGTGAATTTTGGTATAGAATCTATTATTTTGTTAAGAATGAAATAACTTCGTTACATCTTTTTGTAGCCGCAAGTTCACCCACAGGGTAAAATCAATTTCAATGGCCAAGTTTTCTTCACAAGAAGTTAGTGCCCTTCAAGGAGGGGAAAATGTGGTAATATATTCTTGCATATAAATTACATCTTTCACAACTTGATGCTATAATTTAAGTAAGTCTTCCAAATTTGACTCTTTTTTTTTTGGGTGCAAAATCACAGTATAAATGAAATTTATTTTGGAGAATGGGATCCTCAACATCAATCTTTCCTGGTCTGTCATTATTTACTCTAAATCCATTTATAAGGTATTTTAAATTTAAAATATTAATAAAAACTGCAATTTAAAATTTTATTAATGCTGCTTGTAATGTTCATAGGCTAAGGGAATTCATTAAACATGTCTATGTGGACAAAAGATACACTGATGAGAAGAGCTTTAACAAGGTTCAGAAAGTGAAAGTGGTACGACTCCTAAAACTTAAAAAATTTCATTAAGGTGTTTGTGATAGTTTATTTGTATAACCCCATTTTTTCGTTTATTTCCCAGGCTTATGAGCTTATTATGACTTATTAGAATTAGGAAATAGGCTCATAAGCTGGAAAATAAGCCGGAAAAAATGAGCTTTTGTAAAAATAATTAGTTGATAAGCCTGAAAATAAACTAAAACAAACACCTCCTAATCGATGGTGCTGATGTCACTCATCTGCAACCAGGAGAAGGTTCAAGTCATTCAGTTGCTGCTGTGAGTTTTTTTAAGATTATTTATTTATCTATATTTCTTTCTAATAGAAGCTGCATTTTGACCCATTTGACTAAAAATGGGTCAATTATGACCGGGTCAAAAGTCAACTGAGGTTTTTTCAAATGCTTAAAATAGCCTTACTAAGTTTAATGAAAATGCTTTTATTTCTTATTAATGAATCAATTCTTATAATATTAGAAGGGGGCAAAAATGGTTTATTTTTTTGATCCTCGCTTGAAGAAGTATTAGTGATGTCTCTTGAAGTTAATCTTGGTATACGTAGGAACATATTAGAAGTTGGACCCGAGAATTCTTCTCAGGTAAATTGTCTCATTTATTATATTTTTGTTTCTAAAAGTAAAAATTATAATTATTTATATGGTTGGTATCTTTGGTCAACAGGTAACCAACCTTGTGCTTAATGACAAGGAGTTGGGATCTATATTTAAGGATCCATATTTAAAAGCTCAAAATATACCAACACCTTTTGACATACGAAAAGGACTTAAAGGTTCTTTGGAAAAAACACTCAATAAAAATTTTAGGTTGTTGAAATTGGAGGTCTAAAGATGCTAATTTTATCTGTTTTTCAGGTTGTGCATTTCTATATATATTACAAGGATCAAATGGAGACTTGTGATGGGCCTGCTTTATTAACAATTTCAAAGTTTTGTTATATTATTTGAGAATATTGTTTCAAGTAAGGTTTACGTCAAAATGAGTGGGTTGACTAACTTCGAAGAAAAATGCAAAGATTTAGTTTAATTTTTAGCTATATTATTTGTCTTTTATCATGAAGATTTTCAAACAATGTTAAGAAATCATCTCAGTTTTGAAGCTAAAATTTAGTTTCTTTGACTTTGAAAGACAAACTACACTTTTGAGTTTGACCATGAAAATGTTATTTTCTTGATTAAGGCACAATTGATTCATATTCAATAACACTACCACTAAATTTTGGACTTCTTAAAACATTTTGAAAATTATGAAAATATTATTAAAAATTTTATAAGTCACCCGTGATACATAACGGGTTATAGGCTAGTATAACACTATAGAAAACCCTTTTACATATAATTTTGGTAGTTGACAGCAAGTCATGATTCTAACTTCTAACTTTTAATTTCTATTGGTTTGTAGAGAGGGCAATTATATAAAACATAATATGAAGAATATAAATTAGTTTTCTCTATATTTAAATACGAGGCGGGTTATAAACGGATCAGATCGGTATTGATTCATACCCGACCCTTTTAGTAAAAGGGTTAAAGGGTACGGGTCGTTAGCGGGTAAACGAATCACAAACTATGATCCAAACCTATTAATTCTTACGAATTCAGATCGGATCAGGGTCAAAACACGCTCCATTACTAGGTCTAGCATGTAATTTTCTTATTCTTTTTCCTGATTTACTTATCTATGATATTTGTTAGATATGGCATAGAAATTTCATTGGAATAATTAATACTTTCACCTTTTTAAATGTAACATTGTTCCACCTTGCGCGGCCAATTAGACCACTCCCAATGATAAATGCAACTGACGCCGTCAGTTGCTGTCAACTCAGCGTCACGTCAGCAGACAAACTAACTAACACTAAACTGACGTAGTCATGCCAACAGCACTCCGTCACTTCACCAAATTTGGGCCCCACCATTTACTTTTCTTTTTCTAATAAAAATATACAACTAATTAAAACATATAACTAATAAAAATAAATTTCATTAATTAAAAAAAAACATTACATAAAAAAGACATTAATTAAAAAAAAAGACATTAATAAAAAAAAGATATTAATAAAAAAAAACTACTAGTCAATAGATTCATTGTCTTCTTCGTCTTCGTCTTCGTCTTCGTCTTCGTCAACCGGTCCTTGTGTTCCCGAACCCTCACCGTCACCCTCCTCGTCATCCTCATTAAAAATCGTCAAATCATTATGAAATTTCCTTGCAATTGATTCTTGAGCTTGTTCAAGCATTTTCTTACGACTTTCGCTAATATTATTTGGTACGGCTTTGGCTAGGAATTTCCAACTCTTCAAAATCAATTTTTGCTTAGCCATTTTTGTAACCTTAGCGATAGCGTTAGATTGCTTATCGGAGGTTAGCCTAACCACGTCCAAAGTGTCCAACTTAATGGACCTTGAAGAAGTTGCGGCATCGGACGAACCTGAACTTTTTTTTTTACTTTTCTTACTAAGACCGCGGCCGGGGGGCGCTTTAACGGGTCATCTTGGAACAACGCATGCATGTTAGCCAGTGTCGTCGTCCTTGTATCCATTCTAACTGGGTCGTCGTCTTCATCCAGTCTTATCGGCTCGGTATCCATGACGCCTTCAGAAAAATAGAACTTTGGGTAATCTTTTAGCACTTCCCAACAGTCCTCGTATATAAAATTACGGCCAACATTATCATGGAATTGTTGACGAGAAGCTTTTAGAACGTCCTCGTCTCGCGTACCGCTTCCACGACCGTCGTTTAAAGAATTGTATATAGCACTGAAAGTTTTTCACATCAGCCACTATTTTGGACCATTTGCCTGTTAGTTGGTTCATGTTACGCTTCACAGAAGCAACCGAATTGAAGTCCTCGAGAAACTGCCCCCAATGGACCGTAAGTTTTTTGCTATTCCCCTTAACACCATCTTCGGAGTTATGAACCCAACGTTAGGATAAAATCACCGCGTCTTGGGTTGACCACTTTGTTTGTGCCCTTTTTGGCGCCGCTCTTTCTTTCCCTTTTTCTTTCCTTTTTTCTTTCCCTTTTCTTGTGGGTGTCGGTTCTGGTTGGGTGTCCCCCACATTTTCGGATGGTGATTGTCATTGAGAATTTTGTGAAAAGAGAGGTGTGTTTTGTGGAGGTTGTTGGAATTGGAAGTTGGGTGGTGGTTGTTGGTATTGAAAGTTTGGTGGTTGATAGTAATGGAAGTTGGGTGGTGGTTGTTGGTATTGAAAGTTTGGTGGTGGTTGTTGGTATTGGTAGTTTGGTGGTGGTTGAGAGTAAGCCCCAAAACCAAGCGATGGTTTCGGGTTGCTTGTTTGACCCGAAGAATAACCTGCCGGTGAGGGTGGGGGGTCCATGGGGTTTGAATTAAATAGCTCTCACACGTCGTTGGATACCGATGATTGACGTTTTTTGGACATTTTTTCAAGTTTGGGAGGAAGTATGAATTTTTAGAGAGATAAAGAAGGTGAATGTGGTGTAAAAAATAGAAGAAATGAGTGGGTATTTATAGATGTAAAAAGTTTGAATTTTTTGAATTATTATCGTTTTTTTGAATTATTACCGTTTAAAAAAAAAAAGAAAAAAAAAGGTTTTTTTGAATTATTAACGGCTAAAAAGTACAAGGGTCCCACCATTTTTCCGTCTCTCGTCTCGTCTCCAAACTCGCGTAGCTCAAACCGGCGGTGAAACCGGCGGGCCGTGCCAACGGTGGCACACCCGGCGGAAAACCGGCGGTGCCAACCGACGGTACCGTTGGCACCGGTCTTAATAGGCGATTTACGAGGATTTCCCGCTATGTTTAAGATATAATCGGCCATATAAGGAACTAGGCGGTAAATGGCTACAAAATTCAGGGTTAAGGGATCGTTAGGCATCAGACTATCAAAAAGTCAAGCATTGTAATTAGAAACACATTTTTTCCGTTTTGAAATTAATATATTTATTGAAACTATAAGTAGCATTCTTAACTTGAATTATAAAGTATTATATATGTGAAATTTGAGATATAATTTCAAAAAGATTATTAATAATATTTTACATATAGAAAATTAAAATCGCCAAGGCTCGCCTAGTCACCAGTCACCACATAGACTGATTGACTGAGTCACTCGGCCGTGAAAACCTTGGTGACTATACACATCGAGTCAACAACTAGCTAACATTTCATAATGTATTATAACAAGGTCATTAGATACCCGAGCTTCGCTCCGGGATAATATAACTCTTGCTATTTAGATCGTATTTGTCTTATGTTATTTATATTAAATTTTGTCAATAAAGAAAATTGTTATATATCTATTTTTTATTTTGATCATGTACATTTCAAGACAAACTAATTGTTATCTTCTTTATCAACTATTTACAAATAAATTATGTAATTACTAACTTGTGATAGATAAAATGTTTAATGTTATTGAAAATTGAATAAACTAATAAATATGTAAGTATGTAAAAAAGTTAGTCTTATTTTTTTTTAAACATTTTTGAATCTTCAGCTCAAATCTCACAACTGTTAATTGGTTCTCTTACTATGTCATTATAAACCTCACTCTATTATATTTCACAAAAAAATTAACTATTTTATCCACGGTAATAGATGCTTTTATTAATTTTATTTTTAAAAAAAGTTAAGTTCGTTCACATGCTCTTGTAACACAAATTTAAATAATATCATATGGAAATGTTATTAGTATGACCAAAAAATATAGTTTTTTTAAACTTTTATGACTTTTATAAACCATTGTGGATTTGAAAATTCCTTTATCATTATAACAATGTTTTAAAACCCGGGTTATTGCTCGGCCCGGTGTGATGACCGGGTCACGGTTCAACCGGTTCAACCGGTTTAACCGGCGGTTCAACCGGAAAACCGAAAAACATAGGGAAAAAATATTACACAAAATTATTTCATACATCATATATCCTTAAAAGTCTAAACAACATTTAATCCAAAAAAAAGTGCATTCTTAACCATCAAATTACATAAATTAATCTGAGCAAAGTAGCAAACATATCCAATTAAAGGGAAAACAAATATGATTTAATTAAACTGAGCAAACAAATCCAACCAAAGAGAAAACAAATCAGATTTAATTAATATGAGCAAACTCGACCAGCAGAAAAATCGAGCAAATCGAGCAAGCAAATCGAGCAGCAGAAAAATCTCGAGTAGCAGAAAAATCGAATGCTGAGCAAAGAGATTACCTTGTGTAGAAAACGAGCGAGTGAAAACTCGAATGCTTAGCAAATCGAATGCAGCAGCAGTAAATTCGATGGCAGAAGCGAGCACGATGTCTGATTTGGGAGAAAGAAGCAGAAACGAGCGAGTGAAAACACGATGTCTGATTTGGGATATTTGGGTTTTTTAAAATTTCCGGGTTTTTAACGGGTACCGGGTCAACGGGTCGGCGGTTCAACCGGAAACCCGGCCGGGTCTCACCGGGCAGAAAACAAGCATTAAACCGGACCGAGTTGACCCGCCTTATGGACCGGGTCCCGGTTCGACCGGTTCGACCGGCCGGGTCAACCCGGGTTTTAAAACATTGCATTATAATAAGTTGTGCTAATTTATGACTATGTTGTACATAATAAAATTCTCCAGTTAATAAGCAGCCTCACGTAGCCGCTTGGCCACTTTGCCGTTTTGGGCTACCGAAAACAAAAGGAAAAAATGCTAAATTAAAGGGTGTGAAGTGTAAACCTTTTAAAGGGTGTCAAGTGTAAACATTATGTCTAACCAATCCAACTACATTTTAGAAAGCAATTGACCAATCAAAATGCAATGAACAGTAAACTTTAATCACATTTGTATTATAGGTAGAATTCTTCATTAATTTACCCTTCAACTATAAACTCTTGTTATTAATGGTGCAACGTTGACAAAAATCATTGAATGAATTAGTTGATGATAGTAAACCCAGATTTGAGCCATAACTTGTCGTGTACAAAATCTGAGATCTTAAACGTTGCTTCCAATAACACGAAATAAACAAACATTATAACACGAGTGGAACATTATCAGTTGTTCCCAAAAACAAAAGAAACAAACAACTGCAAGCCCTTTTAGTCATTCCATTTACCCTTTTAAAATTTCCAGTTTTGTTCAATTATACTTTGCAATTTGCATCATAAAAAACTAAATATATGTACATTTGGAGATTTGGTCCATTTAGTCGAGTCCAGAAAAAGATCCCATCTATTAACAATGAATAATGACCGCATCAACAAGTTCTAATTTAAATCACATTTTAACAAACCGGTGTTTGAGCATTACTATATTCTTTAACCAGTAATTAAAACTTCAAAGCCCAAACTTAAAAAACTGATTTGGGGGTGTTTGGGATAGCTTATCGGAACCTGTTTAATCACCTTAATATAAAAAGATAAGCATATGCTTTCCAAACACTCAAAAGTGTTTATTTGCATGTAGAAAATGCAATAAGTACAGTTCAAAAAAGCAATCCCAAACACACCAAAATTCAACTGCAATTCAAATTCACCATACCAAACGAACCAATGCATACAAAATGAACAAAAATGCGAAATTCTATATCTTAAATTGAGATTTCAAGTGTAGCATAATGTTTTAGTGACCTCAACTACTATATTGGAACAAAATTAAGGCAAAAACAAGTCGGTAAGCTTCCATCCCAACAAAAACGCATGATTCCAAGCTCCCAAATGTATAATTTATTGATCAAAGTATTAAATAAATAGAAAAAGGTGTTCATTACTTATCATCAGAGATACAGTATCAATTCGTAACAAAAACCACATAAATCAAACCCCAAAACAGAAAATTACCCAAATCCAGAAATCAAGCCCTAATTTTAATCGAATCCCCTTCATTAATTGGGAATTTCAGGAACCAACATCCAAATTGAAACAACAAAAGGGGTTAAAGAAATAGGTAATTAAAAACCTGTGACAATTTGAAACCCTAATCATCGGTCCCATTCATCATCATCCCTTTTGGGTTTGGGTTTGCGATAATTTTCTTCATAGTGTTTGGCCATCACAACTCCTGTTTTGTAAAGCTTGTTAATGTTGGGAACGTTGTAGTTTTGAGCAACGTAGATCCCGAAAGCTGTGCCTAACATGAAAGAAAAGCTGCTTTTGATAATACCCATTTTTGGATTTGGATAGAAAATTGAAGAGTAAATTGAAATCGATATTGAGAAAAAATTGTAATTGGGGATTTATAATGATGATTTTGAGTGTATTTTATTGTGAACTTGGAGTAGGGTAAAGCTAATTCAATGGCTTCCTTCCGCGAGGTCGAGGGAATTTCATCAAATTGTTTTAGCTGTGCTTTGAATCACGGAATTTCATCAATTGGTTTTAATTGTAAATGACGAAATTGATCCCTAAGCTTTGTAATCTACATCTTTGGTCCTTTGACATTATGGGTATGTTTAGTAAAATTAGGTAAGGACAATCAAACCAAACCGGAACTTAACTAGCCGAAGTGTCTGATTTGCGGTAGGTTTGTGCGGGTCCAAGAATCGAACCAAACCGGTTGGAATTGAACCGAACAGAGAACAACAAAAATGGTTTCGGTCAGACCGAGGATCGAACTGATGGCGCTCGAAACCGAACCAGATTGGACCGAGAACAGACGAGAACCAAACCGAAAACCGAGATAGTTTCTTCGACTTTTTCTGTTTTTCTCGCTTTTGGACCGAACCGAATCGCTCGGAAACGAGAACAACCAAGAGCCAAACCGAACCGAATAGCTAGGTATGGTCCTGTTTGGTCCAGTCCGGTTCGAGTCTACGATTCCAGTTGGTTCTCGGTCTCATTTGTTAGGCATAATTTGCGATCTCTATATCAGATTTATATGGTTTTTTCCGGTTACACTACAAAAAAACATTTATAACCGGACCGGAATGGTTTCTAGTTTTTTTATGTACATATATATTTTTAAAATACCATCAAAACAAGATCATGAACTAATGGCGCGTAACCGAGATGGGAATTTATCTTTGCGCCAAAATTCACAAGGTCACAATTTCAAAACCCGTGATACCATCATAGCCACAAACACTGGGTAAGTCAATGTATGCCCCCAAATTATAGGTAGTGATTTATACACAACGTCTAATGCATATACCACAATTGTTGAATTAAGGGGTTGTACAGTTAGCTTTAAAACTTATATACCACAATAAAGTCATTAAATGATATTAAAGTTTCCAATTAAATTACAAAACACAATTAATACATCACAATAAAAATGAAAACTTAAACATCATTAATGTTTATTACTTCATTTTTGAAATATTGAACATCATTAAATGACTCTATCATATGCCCTTGTTAGAAAGACTTTTTTTTTTAGAAAAGTTAGCCATTGGAGATGCTTTTTATGATTGAGTTTTTTATTAGTGGAAAATTGATGTGTCAAAGATTTTAAGTTATTGTAAAGTTAACCATTGGAGGTGCTCTAAAAGAGTATCAAAATTAGTAAAAAAATATTTTCAATTGTGAAAATCATGAAATGTGAGAATTTTTATTCATCTATGAATATACATAGGTTATTCATAGTTTATTCATCTATGAATATAAATAATGTATTTATATATGATTCTTACTAATCATATATGAATAACATATTTTATTTTGTCTTTTTTTAAAAAAGTAAAAAAATTATGAAATAAATGGTTGTCTATTCATATATGAATAAACATATTCATATGCGAATGCACATACTTTTAAAAAGGCAATCACGTGGACGGATAAGATCTATTCTCATTGTTTCAACTTTTATATTCATTTTCATAAAGGTGGCCATATGTCCTTGAATATTGGCCAAGGCTAGCCAAGGTGTGACACCACCATGGATGGTTACTAATCATTGATGAAATAGTGTGCTGATTTGTCTCTTTCAGTGGCTTAAATGCTTGCCCATATTTGGATAATTACCATTTTGGTAATAGTTTTCAAGTGTTAAAAACTAAATTTGATGACAAATGTATTTGCTTGTGTCTCCATTTGATATATACAAATTTTCTTGTAACAAGGTAAACAAAACGTGTTACAATATGCTATAATTACAATCTTTTAAATTAACAAAATATTATTTTATAGTTTTTAAAAGAACTACAACAAAAACAATTATAATGGGCTTCATTAGAGTGGCCGAACTTGTCTCGTGATATATGCAAAATAATTGTTGTTAGTTATAGATAATGTTTAACTAGAGAAGATCTAACCCGTGACCTCTATGAAGTAATTCAGGTAACCTTACTTCCAAACCATTATCTGATATTTAATAAAATATTGCATTTAGACTATTGTTATGATGTTTTAAAGTATCTTATTTACTCTTATGTAAAGCTATTAGCTGAAATTCTTAATATCTTACTTTTTTCAAAATATGAAATTATATTTTTACTCTCATAATTATACATTCAATTTAATATTATTTTTTTGACACAATTTAATTTTAATTTCTATCTACAAATCATTACATACAAAATCAAAGTAGATTAAAATAACTTCAATCCAACAAAATATTATTATTCATTCATCAATATATAATCTCTTAATTTCTTTTATTTTTGAATTTACATACATCTTGAACCAAGATACAAGAAAAATGTGTAATTCGAACCAATAAACATTTAAATATTCGATTTATATAGTAATAACTGAAAATGAAGCGATATAAATATCTTGCTATTGTTGATAAACACACATTGGTAGTATAGTTAAATGATTCATATGTATCGATTAGTATGTATTAAGCATGTAAACGAACTGAACATTCAATTAACTGTTGGACGGGAAGTTCGTTTATGTTAATTTATTTAATAAACGAACAAAAATAAGATTTTATATTTTTTTAATTAAATTAACGAATATGAACATTCGTTTAGTTCGTTCATAGATGTTCATGAACTTTCGATAAGCCGTTCTGTAAGGTTAATTTGTGTTAGATAACTAAATGTATTAAGTACTTTTAATAAACTAGCAGGGTACCCGCGCAATGCGGCGACGGGTACCCTGTCTCTATATTTCGCGGCAAGCAAATGTTGTCCGGTAGCAACATGTTATCTTAGATACTTTATTTTGAAAGCCAACATATCATTTTCAATGGCAATAATCATCTTCGACATTCAAAGCAACAATAAATAGAGTTTAATAAGACTAACTCTTCCTATAATTTTGCATCACTCATAAACAAGTTTCAAAAATATTATATCCAACAATTACATTTTGAAAGTGCAAATTTAATTGCGACGGCTAAATAGTTATATGAAGAAATCACCAAAAGATATTCTTTAGAAACAATAAAATTCAATCTGTTACTCTATATATATACAATTATACAAACATACTCCACTCCTAACTAACAGAAAAAAGTCATGCACCATTGTACAATCTCCCAACTTTCCTTCTTAAACGTTATAAAATAAACCAGTTCGATTAATTTAGTTGCAATGATGAGCTTCTTAAATTGCATACACTCGAGAAACCTTCCTCTGGTATGTCTGCCACCTTCTAAGTTTAAACTTTAAATCCAATACAAATAAAACTCATGAACTTTGACTCTTATGGTCAAACATTAAAATTTTATATGGAAGCAGCTAATAAGACCCGAATTCACTCTCTATTACTTGTTGACATATCTCACCATCCTCAATCAGTAGACTGTCATAAAACCTAACCAATTTTCACATAGTTTTAGAAAGAAAAAAATTTATAAGTATCATACAGTTCTAAAACCAACAATTCAATATTCTTTTTATTATTAAAGTCATTAAGTAAACATATATGAATAAAGAAAGAATTCATTAAATATACACCTGAACATGGGACGACTTGGTGCAGGCCTTGAAAAGTCATCAAGTCAAAATGACGTAGCAGGTTTGAATCCTGTTTAACCGACCCTTGTACACGTGTCCATGTGAGACTGCAGGTCAATCTTAGGTGCTTATTTTTAACAATTCGCAAAAATAGTTCATTTTCAACAACATAAGTATATAATGAAATCAGCTGGTGAAGATAAATAAATGTTGTACCATAAGTTCTTCTTCTTAAAACACCATTGCAATATCATCCGGATATGATGGAACCTTTAAAGTCACTGTAAATGCAGAATCAAGATGTCCCTGCACTAATAGACCTCTAGCAACAACCTTCAAGTACTATTTAACATTTAAAAAAGAACCATAAATCGATTTACATATGGCCCAATAACCTATTTCTATTGAACACAAAATTGAGAATAACAATAAATGATAAATTACGGTTTCACATCTTTCCGATTATCAAGTGGTACCTCAAGAACAAAATCATGATATTGCTACTAATATTTTACTAAAATATAGTTTCCGAAAACGTAGAAGGTCACGGTTAAGGGCGGCGAGAGTGAGTCTGGTGGAGAAGATGAAGAAGGGGGAGGCTGCTAAGAGGTGGTTCAAGGCGATGGTGGTAAGCATTAATGCTTGGGTTAATTTAAATTAAAGATAGACTAGGCTAAATTTTGAGGCGAGCAAAAGTTGTTTGGTTATACAATGTTTTCGGTAGCAGTTATCGTTAAACCGTTTTACCAAATCAACAACCAATGTTTCCTTATCTATCAACACGGTACGTTTAGTTTTAAGTGTGGCAACAGAAGCATTAACATCTTTAGGAACAAAACACCACGAAACATCAAACACGCATGTATAGACAAACCTTTTTTAGGTTTATGGTTATCAAACAGGTTGTTTTCAATTTCATAATTAACCGGCCATATAAAAATAGGTCAATAATGAGCAAAAAATCGGTCTCACCTTGTCACGGTTGAACCGACCAGGTTCTAAAACATTGGTCTGAACTATGCATCACTTTTCTAACCCAATTGAACCGGCCCAGATCAACCCTGAACAGAGAAAGCATTAATTTATAGATAATCTTGTAAAAAACTATCATCATGCAAACAAATATAACAATACTATGGACCAACCCATTTGCATAATTCAAAATATAACATACTGAGATCATGAAGGGGAAGGACGGTCAGCTGGCAAGTGTAGGAAAATAAAATGCATATGATCACCAAAACAAGCTTTAAAAACAGAAATTTGCAGCTTCTGTTTCTGTAGTGATTAAAACTCGGATACTAATTCTCACACAAATCTACTTCCAAAAGACCTTTACTGAAAGATTAAAACAACAGGATGACTGAGTTAATACTATAACTAACTACTCATAACAATGTAACATACATAAATAAATGATGCAAAGCCAAACTTAACTCTCCAAATAATTAAAAGGATTGCCTTAGCCATAAGATAGAATTAAAATCTCAATTTCATATAAGTGAAACCACCTTCACAAAATTAAATTTGCAGCAACATTATACTAAATCTAATCAACTAAAACTTCAAACAAACAACATTCGTACAATCATTTTTACAAACACCTGGTGCGCATATAAGCATTGAGCAAACAAGCAGTTTGTTTCCAAAATGCTATCATTGGCACAACCAACCTACACATACAGCATCAACATCAATTTTAAACTGAAAAGGCATCAAGAATCCTATAATGTCCATAAGTAATAATAAAAAAAACAATCGGAAGTTCATGAAACTTCGACTGACAAAACAATCCACAACGGATTTTTATGCAATTATTATAACAAATCAAAAAGTAGCCATTTAGATGCTATATCTAAAAAGAAAACTTCTTGAAAGGATTATATACAAACCTTGTCATAAAAATAACAACTTTATATGGGGCAAATCAAAATCATGTCATATATCCAGATAGCATGCCATCTCAATTGCTGAAAACAATACAAGGCATGCCATCTTAGTTGCTGGTGCACCATACATAGTTTGTAGTTCAGAGGTAGTCAACTGTTCCTTTACTTAAGAAAGGGTCATATGAATAAAACCTAAAGGGAATGAACATACGAAGAGCTGTTTTTCTTATGAATGTGTTTTGAAAACAACTGTAATGACATCCAACAATAACATCAAGATATGGACAACTATGAATATAAGATTCTACTGAATTAATAAAGGATCATGCGTCCATTCTTTATTAAATCTTTGCTAATGGATTCTGCTTTTGGTGTTCTAGGAGGAAAACTTCTTTGCATCTATTAATGGTTCGTTTATAGTATACTGAACCCCACAAATATCGTCTAAATGACCCATGTGACTTGGCAATCTGCAATGTGTAAATTATTTCAATTTTTTGAAATTCTAAACGACATTAGGGGATGCATTTGGCATTTTCGACTATGGACCTGACTCTAATCAAAATCTTTGTTAGAGGCTATTTTCATTTTCTCCCTGAACAAAATACTAATTAACATTATTATAATATATAGTTATTTCATTATGAGTAATTAAATACAGACAATTGTTATTGTTACCTGAAAGAGTCTTCCTTTTCAAGATTCCAATCCTATTGTAATCCATCAACATTCACACAATGACGAACTGTTAGCTGCTCAGAATTAGTAGTATTAAAATTTTCATTATGAGCAGAATCTAAGCAATTTCCAAAACCAAAACAACTTAACAATTAAACAGATATCAACCAATTTCATCAAACATTCGAGCGAGTAGCTTTTAATTAAAACAGTTCAATAAACATACTTACCAAAAATTCATTGCTAAAATAAGGAGATCTGTGTTTTGAATAGTTATCATATGGGATTGTAGAATTTTCCCCGTTGTGATGTATTTATTGTGTGAAGTTTATGATAGGTTACCCTTTTCGAGCAAGGTGTGCTCCAAACAAGAAGGCAGAGATAAAAGGAAAATTCATAAAAAAATACTCATTCCATAACCATAATGTTTACAAAGAAAGGCTATATGTAGCCTGTGGACAATTCCACTTTGGGTAAATTAACTAAACGATAAAAGACAAAAAGAAACATTCTCACTCCCACATAATATCCCAACAGAATCATGTGGTGAAATCTGCCAGGTGGCCTGGCCGTTTGGTGGTCCTCTTCCCCTTGGTGAGTGCTATGGCCATGTTGTTATCATTCCTCCCTTCTTCAAGATTGACCTTGTCCTCAAGGTCAAAGTTTGGGTACCTCTTTTTAAATTCAAGTATTGGTTCCCAAGTTGCTTCCTGCTCTGAGGCATTAAACCATTTTACCAAGACTTTTGGCGGTTCGGTAGTACGGTTAACTTTTAAAATAGCCTGCGGAACTAGACACGTGGGTCGGATCTGTGGTAATGGTTCTGGATCGGTAGGGTCTGGCCCGTTGTATTCCCTCAGTAGCGACACATGAAAAACTGGGTGAATGGAGGCAGTGGGTGGTAATTCCAACTTGTAGGCAACATTCCCAATCTTGGCAATTATCTTGTAAGGCCCATAATATCTTTTAGAAAGTTTCTGAGAGTCTCTGCTAACAAGTGAGTGCTGCCTGTACGGTTGTAGTTTAAGCAACACCCAATCACCGACATTAAAATTTTTATCTCTTCTATGTTTGTTAGCTTGTTGCTGCATTCTGTTTTGAGCTCGAGTCAAATTGTTCTTTAGGGTAATTAACAGAGCAGTTCGATGTGTGAGGTTGAGGTCAAGTTCCTCATTTTTTGAATTCCCTTGAAGATAATGAGGGATGGACGGGGGAGGGCGCCCGTATACTGCCTCGAATGGGGTCATTTTAATCGAGGATTGCCACGCCGTGTTATATGACCATTCAGCCCATGATAAGTACCTGGTCCATAAGCGAGGCTCGTCAGCGACAAAACATCGAAGATAATCTTCCAAACATCGATTCAATACTTCTGTTTGTCCGTCTGACTGTGGGTGGTATGCACTACTCATTGCCAACACTGTTTTGTTTAGGGTAAACAATTCCGACCAAAATTTGCTTATGAAAAGCGGGTCCCTATCGCTTACAATTGACTTAGGAAAACCATGAAGACGAATAAACTGAGTTGTGAAAACTTCCGCTAATTTCTTGGCGTCTATTTTTGGTGGTAGTGCAATAAAGTGAGCTGCTTTAGTTAATCGGTCGACGGTTACTAGTATTGAAGATTTTCCGGACGATGGTGGTAATCCCGTTATGAAATCCATCGAAATTTCATCCCAAATGAGCTCCGGGATTGATAACGGTTGTAATAGCCCCAATGGTGGCTGTGTACTGTACTTCACTTGTTGGCATTCTTTACAAGTTGAAATGAACATTTCAACCGATTTCTTTAATTTGGGCCAATAAAAACTTAGTGAAATTCTTGACAGAGTACGCTTAATCCCCGCGTGGCCGCCCGTGGGTGATGAGTGAAATTCTTGAAGAATAATTTGCTTGAAATCAGGGATATCGGGTACAAAGATTCTTTGTTTATAGTAGACTAACCCGTTCTTGAATGATAGAAATGGTGTCCCCTGATTGATCTTGTTAACCACGTTTTTCCCTTCCTCATTTTCTGACCAAAATTTTCTGAAATCATCCAGAAACTTGAAAACCGGTGATGAAACATTGGTTAAGCTAAACAATTCTTGGCGGGATAGAGCATCAGCAGCTTTGTTTTTTGATCCCGCTCGGTAAACGATGTCATAATCGAATCCCAGCAATCTCGTGAGCCATTTTTGTTGTTCCGGAGTTTGAATGGTCTGAGTTAGCATCGATTTTAAACTTTGGTGGTCGGTGATGATAGTAAAGTGTCTACCAAGCAGATAATGACGCCATTTTGTCACCGCAGAGGTAATAGCAAACATTTCTCGAGCATATGTTGACGCTGATTGTAATCTTGATGATAGTTTTTTGCTAAAAAAAGCAATTGGGTGTTTGTGTTGGCTCAGAATTGCTCCAACCGCCACCCCCGAAGCGTCTGTCTCGACCACAAAGGGTTGTGTGAAGTCTGGTATTGTCAAAACCGGTGCTGTAGTCATTGCCTCTTGTAACTGCTTAAAAGCTTCACTTTGTTTTTCTCCCCATTGGAAGTTATCTTTCTTTAATAATTCCGTTAATGGAGCTGCCAAATCAGCATAGTGTTTTACAAACTTCCTATAGTAACCGGTGAGTCCCAAGAATCCACGTAATTGCTTGATTGTGATTGGTTTGGGCCATTGTTTAATAGCTTCGATCTTGTCCGGGTCGGTAGCTACTCCTTCTAGTGTGATAATGTGGCCCAGAAAAGCAATTGACTTTTGACCAAAGGAACATTTTGATTCTTTGACATAAAATTTGTTCCTTTGCAACAAGGTTAACACGTGAGACAAGTGTTGCATATGCTCTGTAAATGTCTTGCTATATATCAAGATATCGTCAAAGAAAACTAACACAAATTTCCGTAATTCTTCCCGAAATAGCGTATTCATGGAAGCTTGGAATGTGGAAGGAGCATTTGCTAGGCCAAATGGCATGACTATAAATTCGAAGTGACCATCTGTAGTTCTAAAAGCTGTTTTAGAAGTGTCCCCGGGGTGTAAACGAATCTGAAAATATCCCTGGCGTAAATCGAGTTTGGAAAAGAATTTGGCGCCATACAATTCATCTAGTAGCTCATCTATTGTGGGGATTGGAAACCTGTCTTTTATGGTGATTGAATTCAAAGCCCTGTAGTCCACACAAAATCTCCATGTTCCATCCTTTTTTTTAACTAGCAAGACCGGAGATGAGAAAGGGCTAGTGCTTGGCTTGATTACCCTTTCCTTAAGCATTTCTGAAATTAGTCGGGTGATTTCAGTTTTTTGAAACTGTGGGTAACGGTAAGGTTTTACGTTAACTGGTTTTGAATTCGGAATTAAGTGGATATGATGGTCATGAATTCTATGTGGTGGTAGTTGTGTCGGGGCCTTGAAAACTTCTGTGAATTGGTTTATAATGTTTGAAATGGTTGGGTGTGGATCGGGTTGATTAATGGGAACAGTGTCGTCTGAAAGTGACAGGAAGGTGAAGGCGAGGACAGAGTTGGTATCCATTGCCCGACGAAGCAGTGAGTGGGATGTTTGTGTTATGGGTGATGGGCGGTTCCCGTATATTGTTGTTTCTCGACCTTTATAGAAGAAGGTCATTGTAAACTCAGAGTGATCAGTTAAAATAGGACCCAAAGTGCACAACCATGGATGCCCCAACACCAAATCACAACCATGAATTGGGAGGATGTGTAAACCCGAACTGAATTCCGTTTCTTGAATGGAAAAAGGTGCTGAAGGAAGTAAACCTTCAGTTTGCAGGAAGTGTCCATTGCCGACTTTGACAGGGAATTTCGATGGAATTGGTTTTGGAAGAGATAATGATTTCACGCAATCTGGGTGAATGAAATTTTGAGTACTTCCGCTGTCAATTAATGTATTGAAATGTTTACCCTGGATGATTGAAGTGCAACGGAAGGTCGATGGTTGATCCGTACCTGTGAATGATAACATGTTGATTGAAAAGAATTCTTCTTGATGACCCGTATTTGTGAGGAGATCGATAAAAGGATCAGGTTCAGAAGGAATTGGGGGTGTTTCTAGGTTAATCGTTGCTTCGGTTTGTATCGGGTCATAGTCCGGGTAATGGACTAAGGAATAGAACTGGGCTTTGCATTTGTGACTTGGGCTAAATTTCTCGTCACATTTAAAACAAAGGCCCTTTTCTTTTCGTATTTGGACCTCAGCTGGGGAAAGCCTTTTAAAATTGGAAGGGTTAGGGTTTAATGGGTTCGTTGTACGATTTGTACCCTTCGCTTGGATGGTTGTACCTGAATTAACGGGTGTGTAATCATTCTGGGTGGTTTTCGTCGTCTGAAGATTACTCGATGACGATGGGGTTCGTTGGTACGGTTTTGATGAATACGTTGGTGTAATTTGAGAGGCAATTTTATCTTCAATAAGCCGAGCTAATCCCATAGCTTCGGCTGTTGAATTCGGTTTTAAAATTTGAAGCTCTCTTTGAATCTCAGGTTTCAATCCCGACAAGTATATGTTAAGAAGGGATCTAGGGGAGAGACCGAATACCTTGTTGGAAAGTTTCTCAAATTCTGCTTGGTGTTCAGAAACTGAAGAGTGCTGAAACAATTTGTATAGTGCTGCTTCGTGATTGATGAAAGATGAAGGACCAAATCGAAGCTCTAGTGTTCTGCAGAATTCCACCCAGGTTGTTAGTTGTTGATTTTGATGCATCCAATTAAACCAGCTAAGAGCTTCTCCTCTGAAGAAGAATGAAGCCAGATGAATCTTATGAATTTCCATGGTGTTGTGCAAAAAGAAGTAACGTTCTGTTTGAATAATCCAATCAGATGGGTTCGTTCCATCAAATGTTGCAATTTCCAATCTCAGGGGTCGGATTTCAAACGGTGGTCTACTGGGTGGTACTGTAAATTGCGGAGGAAGTGCAGATGATGATGGAATCGAGAAAGGTGATTGGAATAAGGGTGATTGAAACGGTGGAGGCTGTTGGAAGGTATTCTGATTGATATTTGGTGGTGTAGGTGGAGGTTGTTGCATTTCTGGAGCTTTTTGCATTCTTGCCATGTGAATAAGAAGTTCATTCACAGAACTTGTGAGATTTGTGAGCTGAGAGTTTGTGTTTTGAGTAACTCCTAATAACTCTGTAATTGAAGCATCGTGGCTAGCAATTGTTGTTTGGAGTTGATTTGTTAATGTGTTTAGAGAATTGATGTTATCCTCTGTGGATGGTGGTTGATTATGCATGATTGAAGAAGGTAAATTGATGGAATGAAGAACAATGAAAGCACCAATGATAGGTTACCCTTTTCGAGCAAGGTGTGCTCCAAACAAGAAGGCAGAGATAAAAGGAAAATTCATAAAAAAATACTCATTCCATAACCATAATGTTTACAAAGAAAGGCTATATGTAGCCTGTGGACAATTCCACTTTGGGTAAATTAACTAAACGATAAAAGACAAAAAGAAACATTCTCACTCCCACATAATATCCCAACAGAATCATGTGGTGAAATCTGCCAGGTGGCCTGGCCGTTTGGTGGTCCTCTTCCCCTTGGTGAGTGCTATGGCCATGTTGTTATCAGTTTAAGGAATTGAGGAGGCAAAGAATACTCATGGTTGAAGGAGGCGGATGAAGGGAATGATCGAAGGCCGGAAAACACAAATTCGTTTTGCCCAAGGCCAGATGGGCCACTCAATTACCTGTTAAATGATGGGCCGTCCCGTAACACACGTCTCTTTAGCCATTTAATAGAGTTATGTTAAGAACGCAGCTTGAGGGCAGCCGAGTTGGTTTCCATATAACCTGAGGGTTTCGGGTTCGAATCCTTGTTGTGGTAATTTTTTAGCAAAACTTAAAAATGGAAAGAATTTGGCTGAATTTTCAGCCGGCTATTTAGGGAAAAGTCTTAAATGCTTTATAAGTAGTAGAGATAGCAGCTATTTCGAATAGGAAGGGCCGGCAACCGTTTGCAGTGACCAATGACATTTATAAGAAACTCGAGTCCCAAGTGGAATAGGAAGGGGCTACCGTTTAATTGTTCACGAGCGTTCGTGAACAAACTAATCTTCTTAACGAACGAAGATGAACACAAAGTTTCATTTGTTTAAGTGTTCGAGTTCGTTCTTTTATCTGGTTAAACTTAAACGAATAAACATAAACAAACTTCCGTTCATATTCATTCGTTTTTTTTTTTACATTCCTAACTTATTTTATTATCTTTTTCACTTTGTTTCAAGTCAACCATCATATTAACCAAAGTTACAACAAAGATATATAAAATCAACATTCGATTATTCAAATACAAAATCAAAAAACGTATATATGAAAAAGGGAGCTGATATTTATGACATAAAAAATTATTTACATACCACGACTTACGTTTTGTGTACTTATACAATATTCTTTAAATCTTGTATAATTACATGAATGAAGTAGGTTTTATATTACAAATATCACCTCCCATAAAAATTTATAATTATTGTATGTAATCTGTGTTCATGTGAATTAACTTGCTATAGGGGTTAGTCCTCACATGGGTTTTGTTCAATCATACAAATTTCCCAAATCAATTATGTTTTTTTCCTAAACAATTCAAGCATGTCCCCTTCCATTCACTTTCTTTGCCCTGTCCCGTAGACAATGGGCACCTCTTCTTGTAGGTCAATCAGCATAAGTAATAATTTAGAAAAACTACTATCTGTTTATTTATATATTATATAGACGAGTAATGGTATTTGAGTCTACCATTTGGTCCTATTTATCGGCCTACTCATTAGATGAAGACACGTGTCAAAATAAGAGATAATATTTGAAGATAAAATTAGTGGAATACACATTTCATTCTATCAAGTGGGTAAAACTATGAGTAGGACCAAATGATAAGACTAAATATCATTACTCTATACAGACAGCTATGCAAAATAGTGAAAAATTATTAATATATTTCAGTTATAAACAGTCGAAAGCTATTTTGTAAATATCATCATTGGTTCGAGTAAATATACGAAGTACGGGTATTATGTACAATGGGTTGATCTACAATTTCATTTTGAGAAATGATATTTAGTCCTATCATTTGGTCATACCTATAGTCCTACTCACTTGATACGATAATATATGTACTTCACTAATTCTCTCTCTTAATATTATCCATTAATTTTGACACATGTTTTCATCTAATGAGTATAACTATGAGTAAGACTAAATAGTAGGACCATTGTCATTACTCTTTATTTAATACTCCCTCCGTCCCACAAAAAAGTTCTCATTTCTATCATAAATTTTGTCCCACAAAAAAGTTCCCATTTCTATTAAATAATATTATTATTATGGGCCCCACTACCAACTATCTCTTAAAAACACTTTCTCTCTCCAATTAACCTTATATTTTAATCAAAAATAGTACCAAAGACCCAACTATCAACTATCTCCTAAATACTTGTGCCCAAAGGAAATGGGAACTTTTTTGTGGGACGGAGGGAGTAATACATAAACTATGATATAAAAAAAGTTAGATTATCAATATATAATTTGTAAAAGCTAATACCAATTTTCATTAATAATGTACAATTATAATAAGGGAAATTGACGAATACGTTTACAAAAGATTGAAACAAAATAAATAGAACAAACAAGAACAATGTTTATGGTTGAGTCTCGTGAAATTCACGATCCCCATAAGATAGATTCGTTGTCTATTTCCCAGTGTAAAACAACCGAGTAGTTTTACACTACCGGATATTATCCGAGCCAGAATACTAACAAATAGAGAGTGTTTTTCACGAAGGGAGAAAGCAGTGATCTTTAGAAGTAGGTGTAGAAGGTGTGAATTGGTGTGTCTACAAATGAGACTCAAGGTCTCTATTTATAATGTTGAATGATAAGTAATGTTTTGTTTAACAAAACATTAAATACATTCAATGCTATTCAACAAGAAATCAAAACAGTAATTTGTAATTGTAGAATTTTCGTAACTGTCAGCTCTGGTCAATATTGGAACTCAGCCTCAGCGCAGCAAATCAGCCCGAGACTGCAGGTCAGCGCAGCGTCAGTATTCGTCGAACACTCAGTATCGAGGAGGTCGGTATTGACCAGTTCAGTACTGAGGCCGTCAGACTCGAGCCCGAGATTTCTTGTTTCAAACACCCTACTTTAAGAGTCGATATCTCATTCACCACAACTATACTTTGGACATGCTATATATATCGTTGCGTAGCTCTCACAAAGGAGAACACAAAACTACCAACCAATAACTATATACTTCCTCCGATTCAAAATAAGTGTTACACTTTCCTTATATGGGTGATTCAAAATAAGTGCTACACTTTGAAAAATTACCTTATTTGGTAAAAAAATAGTAGGACCCACACTCACTAACTATCTACTTTAACAAAGTGAAATGACTCATTTACCCTTACTTTTTACTTTTAGAGGAGAGGGTATGGGGCGTTATAAGCCCCGTTAAAGCCCCTAAAATGACTACAATGTCGACATTCCCAAACCCTCCCCTCCGTTAAAAGTTCATTCGCCATGGCCACAACACCTCGCCAAAAGGGAACAAGCTGGGGGTGGGGGTGCGGGTGGGGTGTCTAACCAATCAAAATACACCAAATAACAAATGTGGGACCCCTATAACACCACTTTAACTATAACACCATGTAGGGTTTCATTGATACTGATTGACCACAAGGGTCAACCTCCTAGTCACTTGGTTCGAACCCTACTGACCAAGAACATGAACTTGTTCTTGGCCGGTTAAAACCAACTAGCTGATTTAATCCCTAAATGCGGAACTGAGATTAAACCTAATCCTTAAACCCTAAAGGATTGGGATCTTGGAAATCTAGATTAGATTAACATAAAGAAACCTTGTACGAAAAACCCGAACACACACAATGCTTGTGTGTTTCGGTCGACCAACACCAAAGTCGAAATCGTCCAAGAGGGAGAAGGGAGAAAAGGGTTTTCTCAAAACATACCTTGTTGTTTGCTTAAGATAGATCCACTGATGATGAACAAATCGAGCGATCTTCTAGTTGATCTAAGCAATGAACTTGATCTTCGAATCTTCAAGACTTGAAGAACACGAAGAACACGAAGAACGAAGAACGAAGAACACCAAGACTTGGTGTTGCTCTAGGTTCGGCCGAATGGAGGGAGAGGATCCCTAGGGTTTTCGGATTCAAGGTGTAAGGGAAATAAGGGAACCCCATGCGTTCTATTTATAATAGAAGGACTTTCACTTAGGGCCCTTCTAGTTTAATTAATATTAATCTTTAATTAAACTTATCCTTTTTCATATTAAACCCTTGTAGTTTATTACTCTTTTATTATTGCACTTAACTAATAAATGTCTAGTATCAATACACTTAATAATTCGGTACCCATATACACGAATTATATATACTTGTATTTATACTTTTAATAATTAATTATATAATAAACTTTATATAATTTATACAATAATATTATCCAATTACTATATAATTTAATAGCTTTAAATCATGTTGTGGATAATCTATAATTAACACATTATATATTTACTCAACTAGTAAATGTACAAATACTTGTATTAATTAGTTAGTTAAACTAATCTAGTAATAAGTTAAACATAACTTAATACTTAACTTGATTCATAATGACTATTATGAATCATTCCTCTTTGTAGTATCATTGCTTATCTTGCTCGTATTACATGCACTCACCGGTGTGACCCTTAAGTGTTTCGTAGGCATGGATGTATCATCATAGGTTGACTAACTGTGCACATAAATCCTTCAGACTCCCACTTGTGCAAGTTTGTAACCTTTGTCTTAATGATACGAGCTACAGTGGCCTTCTAGATGGGCATGTAGGTAACCAAACCCATAAAAACAGCTTACGTAACTCAGGTATAGTTTCTTGAAAAACTCTTTAATAGCGTCTCCTAGTAAAGAACACTCTGTCTCTACTTCTTGGGCAACTATGTTAGGTTTATCCCTTGCAGCACGATATTTGTGATAACGAATACGAGCATGGTAGAATATATCAACTCGTGTATTCGAAATCATTTAATGACTTCTTGACTCAAACTGTTGTGATAAACGACAAAGAACAAATCAGTTCGTTTGGGCATGGCCATGCACTTTCCAGTTATCATCATGTCAAAGGACCCATAAATATCTCTCCTAAAAAGGAGGTGCAATTACCATCTTGTTATATTTCGATTCAAAATACAAATTCCTTTGTACCCAGTAAGGCCTCGTATGACAACCATATTTCAGAATTGTCTAAGACGAACCAAAACACATTAGTCAATGTATCCCAAACCAAATACATCAGGCTTAATGACAATCCTAGTGAATAATACTTTTAAACTTTTCAACCACGAAGTATTATCACGGTGGTCAATCCAATATTCGTCGAGCTCTAACAAAATATCACCGATATTTGGTTTACACACAACTTGTGTAACTATCTTCGAAGAACTTCGAATCTACCACCAAATACCGCGATAACGTTAACGTCCCATCGAGGTTCCCACCAAGACGAGTAGTCACGGATTTATATCTTTTGTATAAATGGACTTTTATTCATGGATGTTTGTAAAACATACAAATTCTGAATAACAATGATACTAACTCATGTATTATTCCTCACTGGACATAGATACAGAATTATTACTGGATCATTACTTATTCTATGCGTTTGTGTTGATCACTTCAATAACTCTTAATTGTAACTTTTATCACTAATTACAATTAGTCATTTCTATTAAACTAAAGACATAAGACGAGTATCAATGATACTATTACTTTTGTCTTTGCTAGATATTGTTCGTGCAACATTTAGAACATATTATAGTCTTGCCTTTTTATATGATTCGGTAAACATATATGCAATAAATAATCACAAGACTTGTGACCACGCTATTAGGTTTGCAATAATCTAATCAATGATCATTTATTTCTCTTAACTCTTTGGCTAACGACTTGGTAAAACCTTATTGTTAATGTCCTAACTAACTTTACTATATTCATTAGTACCTCTAGTGAATATGTTAGTCATAGCTCCCACTAAATTTTATGAAAATTAAGCATCACTTAAACTACTACTTTTGACCTAGTCAAAACTTATAGTTTAACCCTTTAAGAATTAATCAATTATCAAAGTCATCCTTTGGATTTGCGAATATCCAACATTCCTGATAAGGGAATCGTGACTCTCTTTGATTACTGTATTTAACAAGTATAAGACACTTGATAGGATACTTCCAATTCTTAAGTGTATTAGTATTCTTTTAAGAATCTCATTTAATTCCAAAGTCATTCCTTGGATTTCTCAAATATCCATTATTCCTATTAGGGAATTATGACTTGATTAAATATTGTATTAATTACAAGTATAAAAGACTTGCAATAATACTTTTGATTCTTAAATGCTTTAATATAGTTTGTCCCTTTTAAGAGTTCATTTAATGTATAAGTCACTTTACTTGGATTATACGAATATCCAATTATTCCTATTAAGGAATTATGACTTTACTAAATTCCTTTATTACAAGTATAAAAGACTTGTAATAATACTCTTTAAAGTCTATCTTGATTATATCCAATCATACTATATTAATACTAACACTTTGAAACATACTATCATAAGTAACCATTATTTAAGATGTTTCAACTAGGTTCAATAATTTTTGAACCTCATGCTTTTCATAAAAATCTCTTAAATACTTTACAAGAAAAACTTCTAATTTCTAGTATCTAAGTGTTGAGCTTCTAAAACATTACTCATACAACAATCAAACAAGTATAAAACATGAAATATAAAGTAAATCAAAACTTGACTTACAATCTAGTCATAAAACCTTGACTAGTGTAATTATCACACATGCACACACATAATATAATTCAAACATGGATTCTTATTAAAACCAAATAAAACTTGTTTTAACATAAAAAAAAATTATCCAACAAAAATGAAATTGTTTTACTGAATCCATAAAATACTGAATTATAAAAACTTGGTGCTCGTGGGATCATGACCATCTCACGCCGGTCATCACTTTCCATCTCCTCCTGCAATAAACGATTGTAAAAGTTAGATTACTCGTAATGTACTTTACAAGTATCTAAAAGTGATTAAGAAGTGTGGTTGTGTTACCTGAGGAACTTGCGTTTCCTCCACCACCACTTGCACCCTTTGGACAATTCTTTTTCCAATGCCCTGCCTCACCACACTTGAAGCACCGATTCTCGGTCCTCGCTACGTTAGGCTTAAACTTCTTGACCTTTTGTTTGACACTTTTACCATTTGGCACTCATTGGTTAGGATTGGTTTTACCTTTTCCTTTACCACCATGCCCTCTTCTCTTCTTGCCACCACCACTGCTATTACCGATCATTAGAACATCCTTAGATTTGGTCCCCAAACTCAATTCAGCTGTCTTGAGCATGGAATGTAGCTCAGCAATGGATTTCTCCATATTATGCATGTTGTAGTTGACTACAAAAGGCTTGTAGTCATCAGACAATGAATTGAGTATAGTGTCTGTTGCCATTTGCAACGGTATGGGGTGACCAAGTCTAGACAGGTGATCCATGTGTCCTTTCATTTTCATGACGTGGGCACTCACCGGCGTTCCTTTGACCATCTTGCAAGAGTTGAAGGCTCGATTGATGTCGAACCTCTCAGTGCGAGCTTGCTCTTGAAATGAATCCCTAAGTTGCTGGATCATCTCAAATGCAGGCACATCCATAAGTCCTGCTTGTAATTCTGGACTCATGGTTGCGAGCATCAAACAGCTCACATCGAGCGCATCACTGACATGCTTATCATAAGCTTGCCTTGCTTCAGCTCTAGCATTAGCGGCTGGGACATTAGGTACTGCTCTTTCCAAGACATACCACTTTCTCTCATGCCTGAGCACAATACGAAGATTGCGCTCCCTGTTGAGAAAGTTTGACCCAGTCAACTTGTCTTTTTCGAGGATTGAGCGAAGTGAGAGATTGTTGGTACTTGTCGTTGTGGTTGTTGCTGCCATCTACAAATCAAACCCAATTTAATTAGTAATCATCAATAAACATTCTCTAAAATATATTATAAACCCATAATTAATACTTTTGTCCTAGGATCCATATATCACATTCTCGCCGCAAGGTTTGGGCACTTCCCGACGAGACATGTTGTTTCTGGTAGGTAACATCCTTACCGATCGTATCAAGACTTAACACGATTCCTAGGGGTCGTAGAATCTTTAGACTTATAACTTATAACAACTTTGTACAATTTAATTGTACATTTCTAAGTTAGTAATAAAGTCTAGTATGTTTATTCTACTCAAGTACTTTTTGGGTCGGGACTCCCGATTATCACCAAAGTAGATCAGACCATCTAAGACAGTGCGATGTTCTGCGCCGGGACTCCCGATTATCACAGAACCTTACGCACCCTAACACTCGCAATGATTTGAATCCATATCTAAGGTTCTTTATCCTTACAATATGAATATCGTTGAACAAGTGAGGTGTTGCATTAGGTGGATAGTACTTAGATCTAAGATTTTCTTGGGTTTGTTTAAGTATTGAACTAAACTCAAACCTTATTCCAATCTTAATCCTTGTTTAAAATGTGTGACTTGTGAATTCAAGAATTCAACAAGACATCGCTTTTAAACTTTAAGAACTTTATTTAAAACTTTTAGTTTCAAGAATTTGCGCGTTTTATATATATACCTAAAATGAGGTGTACAAAACGTATCACTAGGTTTTGTGGAAAACCTTATCTAGAATAAAATTTACTTGTTTTATCTTTCTTGAAAAACTTAAAACTTATGTTAAAACTTTTAATCCTTTTACGATTCATATACTTGAATCATAAAACTAGTTTAACACACTTAGTTTTTCATATGTTTAATAATGAAATCAAACATTTGACTTACTAGATTTCACCAAAACTTATGTCTTAACGACACACTTATAAACGTTGTGATTTTCTTGTGTAGCTCCCACTAGCTCCAACAATCATGATGGAACTTAAGCTAACACAATCACCGGTTTATACTTAGTGAAACTAATAAACTTATTATATAAGGACTATATATAATAATTCTTGGTTTGTTTAAACCTTTCTTACATTTAAATTGAACTAGTTAAATATAGGTTCTTGTTATTTACACTTGATCATTAATCTAGTATATTACATGACTTGTAAAATACTTATATTATACTTGTATAATTATCTAGTTATAATAAATTATAACTTTATACACCTTATAATAATAATATATAACTTTGTATATTCTAGTTTATCATATAATTTTAACTTGTACAATTTCTAGTTATAATGGAATCATAACTTTGTACTTTCTAGTTTTAATTATATAATTAACTTATACAATTACTAGTTATATTATTATATCTCTAAAGATCAAAATAACATTATTTTAATGTTCCATTTAATATTGTATTTAATATATATACATATATATTTACTTTTAAAATAAACTTGTAATCATTCTAATAAGAATATTACATCTAATTTATATGTATTTTAACTTGAACTAATTAAAATACGTATAAACTACTTTATTTATTAAAATTCATTTTATATTTTAAATATTTAAAATTCGAATATATATATAAATATAAATAAATACATCTTGTTAATTTCTTGAACTAGAAATTAACACTTCTTTTAATTCTCATTTATTAATCTAACCCTAATCTTGTTCTTGATCAACCAAAACTAGGGTTTTGACTTTCTTGATCAAAGACATTATTTGATTAAAAGATTAATTCTAATCAATCCTATTTAAACAATAAACTTTGTTTAAATCCTAGGATAGATCATAACTTTAATAAATTTATTTAGACTTTTTAATTTAAACCTTTTAGACAATAAACTTTGTCTAGATTTCTAGGTTTAAGCTTTGAAGAACACGAAGAACACGAAGAACGAAGAACACCAAGACTTGGTGTTGCTCTAGGTTCGGCCGAATGGAGGGAGAGGATCCCTAGGGTTTTCGGATTCAAGGTGTAAGGGAAACAAGGGAACCCCATGCGTTCTATTTATAATAGAAGGACTTTCACTTAGGGCCCTTCTAGTTTAATTAATATTAATCTTTAATTAAACTTATCCTTTTTCATATTAAACCCTTGTAGTTTATTACTCTTTTATTATTGCACTTAACTATTAAATGTCTAGTATCAATACACTTAATAATTCGGTACCCATATACACGAATTATATATACTTGTATTTATACTTTTAATAATTAATTATATAATAAACTTTATATAATTTATACAATAATATTATCCAATTACTATATGCTATAACATGCCAATAACTACTCTTCCACACCTTGTGCTCTTAAACATCATTAACCCCACCATATTCAAAAGGTGTGGGATCTATTATCCAATAACCATTCAATTAATCTAATTTAACTATCATTATAATCTTTTGTCTCAAAACCGTGAAACCCAAAGTGTAGCACTTATTTTAAATTAGAGGAAGTATAACAAATATATATATATATAATTATATAGGTCCAAAATTGGTGAAAAAATATTTTATCATAACTTTACCAACATAATTTTGTTACTTTTTTATAACACGATTTAAAAGGTTAAGATATGTGGACTCGATAGTCAGTTTTGAGCTTATTTCATTAGTTTTATTTATCCTTAGTTAACTATTTAATTTGTTATTAATAATGTAATCATTTAAAAGTCTGATTTTTCAAACACCCATGTTTTTACAAAATAATTTAATACATGCTAGCAGAATTTAAGTCAGGTCGGTATGAGTCAAGTCAGCTCCAAAATTACCGAGCTCATGCGGGTCTACTTTTTGCACCAGATCCTCGAACATTGGCTGCCAGCAGCAGTCACTGCCCCGGATCTCATTAAATCAATGTACTTTAATCAGAATAAATTTAAACAAATATGCACTCCGCATAATCCATACTTGTACAATATTATTTATTATGTTTGACCTTAACCTGTTCAAAAAAATTGTTTTTAGTAAAAAGCTTACATTTCAAAGTTAACCGGTTTAAATTGCTACATTTCATTTATCATAGACAAATAATGACGTATATGATTTATTAAAACCTGGTAAAGTGTTAATTTTTGTTTTAGGAGTGTTTGTTAAAGTTTATTTAATGTGCTTATTGTAAGAAATATGGTCAAACCCTCTAATGAGAATAGAGGTTAAGATTTTATTATATAGACTAATTACAACAATCATCTCCATATTTAGAGGAGATAATATAGAAACAAGATAATTACAATATAAACAATATTGACTATAATAAAGACTATATTTAACTCCTAATATCCCCCGTCAATCGAAACGGTGGCGGACCAAGTCGTAGCTTTTTACGAAAGACTTCAAATTGAGCACGCGGAAGACTTTTGGTGAAGATGTCTGCTACCTGAAGATTGGTCGAAACAAACTTTGTCACAAGTTTGTTGGAGTTAACTAGTTCTCGAATAAAGTGATAGTCAAGATCAATGTGCTTGGCTCGTTTATGTGAAACCGGATTTTGAGTCATAAATATAGCACTTTTATTGTCACAAAGTAATGTTGGTCGATCCGGAGGGAGAGCACGAAGTTCCCGTAACAAGTGTGTGATCCAAACAAGCTCAGCTGCGGTATTCGCCATAGCACGATACTCCGATTCGCAACTGGACCGGGAGACCGTAGGTTGTTTCTTAGCACTCCATGAAACAAGGTTTCCTCCTAGGTAAATGGAGTAACCGTAGGTTGATCGACGTGTATCAAGACAACGCGCCCAATCGGCATCCGAATAACCAAGAATGTTGTAGGTGGTAGGTTGCCCAAAAGTAAGACCAAACGAAATAGTGCCTTTGACATATCGAAGAATGCGTTTAACCGATTGAAAGTGATCAACGGTCGGACTTTGCAAAAACTGAGAAACTTGGTTAACCGCATATGAGATGTCGGGTCTTGTAATCGTCAAATATTGAAGTGCCCCTACAAGTGACCGATATAAAGTTTGATCATTGAATGGAATGCCGTCTTTGGTGAAAGAAATGTTGGGCGATAATGGAGTATCCATGGGTTTGGAATCATACAAGTTTGCTCGTTTAAGAATGTCGGTGGCATATTTTGCTTGAGTAAGAAAAAGACCATCATTGGTATGTATTACTTCAAGGCCTAAAAAATAATTAAGATCACCCAAGTCTTTGATTGCAAATTCGTTGTTGAGCCGGGAGATAAATGTGTTGATAATAGATTCATCATTACCGGTAAGTATAAGATCATCAACGTACACAAGTAGATACATAATGCTTGAACCGCCAGAGAAAATAAATAAGGAGGTGTCGGCTCGGCTACAAGTAAACCCATAGGAAATAAGAAACGTGCTTAACCGATGGAACCAAGCGCGGGGAGCTTGTTTTAAACCATAAAGGGCTTTAGACAGTTTGCACACATGATTAGGGTATTGAGAATTTTCAAAACCCGGAGGTTGCTCCATAAATACGGTTTCATTTAAATTGCCATTTAGGAATGCATTTTTAACATCAAGTTGATGCAATTTCCACTTATTTAACACGGCTAAAGAGAGGACAATACGAACCGTAGTTGCCTTTACAACCGGACTAAAGGTGTGCGAGAAATCGAGTCCCGGGATTTGAGTATAACCTTGAGCAACTAATCGAGCTTTAAATCGTTCAACAGTACCATCCGATTTATATTTAACTCGAAACACCCATTTGGATCCAACAACATTTGTAGATGGAGGCCGAGGGACCAAAACCCAAGTTTTATTTTGATTAAGTGCATGAAGTTCCTCATGCATAGCTTGCATCCATTTAGGATCTTTGGAAGCACTCTTGAAACCTCGTGGCTCAACAATAGTAGATAATGCAACATGAATAGGATATGTTTGAAGGGATGCAATGTCGGCAACATGTTTTGCTTTAGAGATACCGGACTTTGATCGAGTTTGCATGTGATGAGAAGATGAGGCAGCAGGTTGTGGTGGTGGAACCGGAGGCATAGGATCGGGTGCAGGTTCCTGTTCGGGTTCATTATGCGGAATAGGGTCCATGTTGGGCTGGTTTGTATCCGGATTGAAGGGATGTTGGGCCGCAGGGATATTTAAATGTGGTTGTTGATTTTGGGCCGAAGGGGAATGTAAATCCGGATTGGGCTGTGAGCCATCCGTGGGTTTGGAAACACATAATGGGCAGTGGTGATTAGAATTGGTGGGATGGGTCGTAGGTGGTGGGGTTGGGCAGGAAGGTTGTATGTTTTCTTGTTGGGTAGGAATATCATGAAAATATGTAATTAGTTGTAAGTTCTTGATATTGCAAGTGGAAGAATTACCACTAAAGGGGAAAATAGCCTCATTAAACCTTGCATGCCGGGTAATAAAAACTCGTGAAGTGGTGGGATCGAGACACCGATATCCTTTATGTTGCGTGCTATAGCCAATAAAAACACAAGAGATGCTTCGTGGTGCAAGCTTATGCGGAGAGTAATCACGAAGATATGGAAACACTTGACAACCGTAAGCCCGAAAGTTGTCATAATTTGGCAATTTGTTGAAGATAACTTGAAAAGCCGATTTATTTTGCAAGAGTTGAGTGGGAACTCGATTAATAATATATGTGGCGGACGCAAAAGCATCAACCCAATAATTTGCCGGAACATGTGCATTAAAAAGCATCGCCAATCCCGTTTCAACAATGTGTCGGTGTTTACGTTCAACGCGACCATTTTGTTGAGGAGTATACGGGCACGAAAATCGATGTAGGGTTCCATTATCTTCAAATATTTTTCGAACTATATGATTCACAAATTCCGATCCACCATCACTTTGAAATGTTTTAACTTTGCGTGAACACATAGTTTGAACAAGGTTGATAAATGTCGGTAAAACCTTGTAAAATTCGGTTTTGGTCTTCAATGGATAAAACCACGTAAACCTAGAATGGTCATCAATAAATATGACATAATAGCGGTAGCCCTCGGTGGAACAAATAGGGGATGGTCCCCATAAATCACAATGAATCAAATCAAGAGGGTTAGATGCACGAGAAAAATTATTAGTAAAAGGTAAACGTTTACTTTTAGCTAATTGGCACGAAGTGCAAACAATCGGTTTTGGTAACAATGAAGAAACTGACAAAACGCCTAAGTTATTCAAAATAGAAATTACATCAAACGAGACATGACCCAAACGGGTATGCCATAATTCATAAGACTCCTTTTTGGGAGCAATGGAAGCAACAAACGCCCTATGATGG
Source organism: Calendula officinalis (assembly GCA_963853835.1). Lineage (NCBI taxonomy): Eukaryota > Viridiplantae > Streptophyta > Magnoliopsida > Asterales > Asteraceae > Calendula > Calendula officinalis. The sequence goes on from OY970834.1 coordinate 25,132,806, forward strand.
TCTTTAAGCACATAAAGACCGTTCTCACATCGACCGCTAGCTAGAACCTTTTGAGTTTTCCGGTCCTGAATATGAAAAAATGGTTGAGAGAACAAAACATCAATTGGGTGATCAGTGGTTAGTTTGCTCACGGATAATAATTTCTTTGTAAGATTTGGAATAACTAAAACATCTTGTAACGAAATATGTTTATAAATATGAGAAGTGCCTTTATGAGTGATAGGCAAAACGTTACCATTACCGAATACCACTTGAGCGTTACCTTTGTAAGGAACCGAGTGGTGAAGTGAATCACATGAAGAAGTCATATGATCGGTTGCTCCCGAATCAACATGCCAATCGGGAGAATTATTATTAACGTGACATTGAGCATGAAAAGCTTTGACAAGATTGTCATCCCCTGAAACAGAAGCTTGAGTAGCATACGTGGCAAGGCTTGGACACGAAGATGCATAGTGCCCATTTGTACGACAAAGTTGACAGTGTGGGGTTCGACGATTTTGACCACCGCGCCCCCTGCCACGACCCCTGTAATTCTGTGATGACCGAGAGGATGAACGGGGCTGCTGAGAGTGGTGTGTTTGAGCATTGAAAGCAACCGTCGGGGCAGTACCATGAAGCGAGACTAAGAAAAGCTCGTGACTTTCCGCTTGGGAAACGAGATCTCGAAACGGTGGGGCAGGTTTGGATGCCCGAATGGCCGTTGAGAATGTTTCATATGAGGGTCCCAAACCACATAAAAACCAGTGTAGTTTGTCAATGTCAAGTACCGGGTGACCAATCGCCGACAGTTGATCACATATTGCCTTGAACCTGCGAGAAAAATCAGAGACAGAGGCGGTGCCTTTTGTTAGTTGACGTAAGGCATCACGAAGAGAGTGTACCCGCTCGACCGAGGTGTTGCTATAAGCAGCCTCGAGAGATGTCCATATGTGTCGGGCATTGGACAGACCTAAGACCTCGGCTGCAGCTTCTTCTGTCAACGAGGATTGTAAAAGAATAACCGCTCGTTGATCAGCTTCAAGCCATTTGGCGGCTGCTGGATTCGCAATCTGTTTGTCGTCAACAGTTAATTCGGCAGGTGGAGCAACTTCGGTACCATCAAGATGACCAAGAAGCTTTTGATACGTAAAAATCGGCAGCATATTATTGCGCCATAAGAGATAATTATTGGACGAAAGCTTGATCGTCATCATATGCAACAGAGTGTTCATCGAAAACAATGAATCAGTGTTTGAAGAGGAAGCCATTGAGTGAGAAAAGAAGGCTTGAACACTGCGTGATTAAGGAGGAATCGACGAACAGTGAGCAAGCAGGAGAATGGCGGCCAGAAAATTAGGGTTACCAGGAAGAAAAAGTCATAATATGTGGGAGAGAAAAACTAGGCTGATACCATGTAAGAAATATGGTCAAACCCTCTAATGAGAATAGAGGTTAAGATTTTATTATATAGACTAATTACAACAATCATCTCCATATTTAGAGGAGATAATATAGAAACAAGATAATTACAATATAAACAATATTGACTATAATAAAGACTATATTTAACTCCTAATACTTATAAGCTTTATTAGCATATATAGACATATAATTATAAGGTTATATTAGTTTATACAAAGTATAAGACATCTTAAGTAAGTTGGCCCAAATACCCTTTACTACTGAAATAATTAATAATATTTTATATCTTCTTTCTTTAAATTTTGCAAAATATAAAATGCGGTAAAATGACTAAATTATGGGCAAGTAAAAGAAAAGAACTATATCGTTGCTAGATTATTGGTTTGACCAAGAATAATGATTAGTCGCCAATTTGATATTTTTTTAGAATCGGCTGGCTCCCAAACCGTTCTGGTAAAGAAATTAATATACTTCCATAGTCACGTATATCCGTAATATAACTTTTCAAATATAGTTAAAACAAACCGTAAAACATATATCATGTGGGATTGTTACAAAAAGATTGAGATAAAGAACAAAATCATGACCCATTTCAAATTATAAAATAATTCAGAGCATTGAATATGGTGACTCAATTCAATATTCATGTTCACATTCATATATCAAAAAATAATTTCACTCATAATTCAAGTCATTACACTATTTTTAACACTCACTAAAATACTCTCTCAATCACAAGTAACAATGTCACACCACAAACCAAAATCGTAAATAACTAAGTGCAAACAAACTCGTATATGGCGACGTCAAAACCATTGTCATTTGTAAATGGCGTGGGTCTTTGCGCCAGGATATCTAAATTTATAGATATAGTAAGTAAACCCAAAATGTGTCTCATATATTGCTTTTGAGAAAAAACAAGATATTTCATTCAATATCTTTTACAGGAAAATGCAACTAAATTACGTCTGACCTAAAATGGAAGTTTTTTTAATAATAGGCTTCTTTTGCATGAATTTTCACAAATGGCCTCATTTTTTTTCGTTTTTCAAAAATAGGATTTCCTGACTCACCGAGGCCGGCTTTCCTAATGAAAACGTACTCCAGGAGACCGGCTTTGGGGGTCGTCTGACAGAATGCTGAAAAAGGGCCTCAGGGAGGCCGGCTTTCCTTAAAAGTGCCTCCCCGAGGCCGGCTTCACTCCATATATATAACACACCGGGTTATTTCAACATATCAACATCTTCTTCTCCCTTTACACTTCACAAAAAAAACATATTTCACAACTTATACATCTTCTTCACAAATCAAAAAAACAACAATGAATTCGTCGAATAACGAGTCTCCTCCATATCATTACGTGTATGATTCGCCTCCTTTAGATGAGGCTGAGTTAGAAAGTTTGATTGCTAGAGATTACAATGAGGTGCATGCAGAAGAAATTACAGGCGAGGAGCAACTATGTTGGCTTGATGCAGAGCAAGCTCAATATGATCGATATATTGAAAACTTGGGTGAAATAGGACCAGATGTTCTTCATCTTAGGCAGTTAAAAGGGAGGTTTAAGAAATTTGACACGAGAAAGCAAAAGATGATACGTTTAAAATATGGTTGTAAAATTACAAGATACTATTTGTTCAATTAACTAAAATCATATATATTTTTTTTTTGTATTTTTAAATTTTACCCGCTTGGTTTGTGAGGCAGCATAACCACCTCATTCAGAAAAGACATTGCGTGATACAAAGAGGTGATTCTGTTGAAGTCATGGACCTCCATGCTTTTCGTGAGCAAGTTAAAATGAGTGGTGATTTCAAGCATTTCATGCATGAAAACAGAATTTTGGGTAATGAAGTTGGTACTTTTACCATAAATGAAAACTATCAGACTAATGGTAGAAATATGATTTTTACTGTTAAACGTGAGAATGAATGATATGTAATATAGTTTGATATATCATGTGAAATAAAAATGGTATTATCATATTAAAAAGTGCATTAAAAAACTATTACATATTTAATAATACATTAACTTAAATACAATCAATCTCCACTAATATTTAGGCATCTGGTTCTGTTATGCCCTGCCCGATCGCAAATTCCAGAACGGTTTCTGCCGGATTGCGTTGGATCTGCTTGGTCCATCTCGGTATGGAACCTATTCACCTGTCTCCTCCCCCTTCTTGTTGAAATTCTTCCACTTGCGACTCTCAATCCCCAATTCGGGTCGTTCCAGTAAAAGACATGGGCTAGGGGTGTAAAGGCTTTTCTATATAGACGTTGCCAAAAGTGTGTTGTATACACCCGATTCACGAGACGGTTCGGGTCATCACCTCTATGACGAGACGTTGCCAAAAGTGTGTTGTATATGCATGGAAACCTTGACCCGTGTACTACAAATCCCGTATATACACTTACGTCCAAAACCTTTAAAAATTGGAGTTATTCATGCATGAAATTAGCATTTTGAATGTTTTTGCATTACAAAAAACCATTTTAAATGACAAATAAACACTAACATCATTTTATAAATTGATACCAAATACAATTGAAGCTTTAATCCAAATCATCAAATAAAACCACAGATGTAAAAGGAAAAATTTCGGGTTGTGATTATAAAATACGATAGCTATACAAATCACGAGCCATAAGTTGTCGATAACTCGTAGCGATCTGATTACTATCGACGACTCCATCTTGCTTGATTGATTTCCCTGTTACCAAATAGTGCATAAACTTACAAATAAACACAGCATAGTCTTAAATACGATAGCTATACAAATCACGAGCCATAAGTTGTCGATAACTCGTAGCGATCTGATTACTATCGACGACTCCATCTTGCTTGATTGATTTCCCTGTTACCAAATAGTGCATAAACTTACAAATAAACACCGCAGAGTCTTCTTCCCTTCCTTGAGGTATGCCTTTGGCGAAATAAAGATTCGCCTTAACTTGGGGGTTTCTTTCTTCATAGGAGAAACTCCTTTTAAAACCGGGCAAAACATCTCGCCAACGTTTTAGGGTTGCCGTAAGCACGTCATGCTTTATGGAACGACGACAACTGCAAATTAAACATGTATCGTTGCTAACAAGATCCATCTGCACAAGTAACCAAACGTTATCATTTAAACGTAACGGGATGTATAAGACATCTACGTCCCCCCAAGAGGGGTAAGGTGTCAAACTGCCATCTGCATATTTTACAGCATCTGATCCGTGAGGTGGTAAAAGTAGAGACTCAAACTTGGTAGGCATTATTGTCCATCGCTTATATTCTCCAGTATTATAGCCAAGATACAATCGATAACACATCCATCTTCTAACCCAACAATCTATATGCTTAATAAATATAAAATTATTTACCTTTGAGATTCTATTAAAAATATGGATAATAACATAATTAAATTACGTACCCCACGGCACAAAACTGAGCTTGAATTATCATCTAACAGGGTACTCCAAAACTCTTTAGGTACCTGGGTACGACCTAAGAATACAATATAGCAAAATGTTTCATTCCCGCGTATATCCCCGTTCAAGTAAAATTCCTCTACACTCCTGGCCCAACCATACTCCTCAACCAAGTCAATTGTGTCTGATTGTTGATTACCTATTGATGAGTTTTGAGTTTCCTGCTCCACAGCATGTAATGTCGGTGGAGGCATTTCCCTTGTACGTCGCATCCAATGTGTGCTTGCTTCCTGAACCGCCTCCTCCTTCGCCCCTTCATAAGCCAGGTTATCCATTTCATGCATTGTACGTTGCATCTCCTCAATGATAAGTCGAAGTTAATGGGCTCGAGCCTTATAATATTCTAACTTATTACATATTATAAGATATCTGTGCAAAAAATGAAACAAAACAACTATTTACTACTTTTTACAAATTCCTTATAATATAATATATACAACAAATAAATTTCACAAAAATATACACAGTGGATTTAAAAATCTATTAAAAAAAAAAACAGTTTGTGAACTTAATTAGCAACAAAATTTTAATCAATAAATCAAAGATCTGGTCCTTTTAATAATTACAGTGGAAAAAAATGTATCATAGGACCGTTATATGAGTGATTCATTAATCAACATGTTATGGATTGAAGTTTTATCTAAAAGGAAGTAATATTGACATCACACAAATTAATTCATATACCATATATTATGTTTTGACATAGTTAATTAGTTATACGGTCTACTTTAAAATTTATATAATGTGTTGTTGAAAGTATTTTTTTTAATGTAAATATCAATTCTCTTATCTAAATATTTGTAATGTTTTATTAAATCGTATAGGTGTGAAAATATCTGTCGTTCCAATAAAATAAAAATAAAAATTTCCATTTGTGAAAATAAGCAATAAATTTAGGAGGCATTTGGTTGAGAAAAAAAGTAAAGGGGCGTATCACGATTTTAAAACTTGCAGGGGAGAGTGAAAAAGAATTAAGAAAACACTAGATCCACCGGTTCCGATCAAATTGGAACCGAAACCTTTAATACCATGTTCACAATTTCGGAACCGGAACCTTTTGTACCGGTACATTAATTTTCAGAATCAGAACCTCCGATTCCAGTACCAGTTCCGATTACTCGGTCTAAAAAACAATCAAAGTATAATAAGATGTAAAGCTTTTATATCAATCATTTTAATCATTCTATCTATTAATCTTCGAATAATCAGAATTTCACACACTTAAACACATTATTATCTGATTATTACATCGTTAAAAGTAGGTATGTAAAAAAAACCGAACGTTCAACGAACCGTTCATAAACTGTTTGGCGGGAGTTCGTTTATGTTCGTTCGTTTAGTTAAATAAACAAACACAAACAAGAATTTGTATTCGTTTAGTTAAACGAACGAACACGAACAGATGTCCGGTTTTAAATTACGTTCGTGAACATGAGTTTGTGTTCGTTCGTGAACATGAGTTTGTGATCGTTCATTAGTATTCATTTATGTTTGTTCATTAATGTTCATTTATGTTTGTTTATATTCAAATTTTATATAAAATATTAATTATTTAATTAGGTTCATATATACGTCTTTGTATAGATACTAGTTGAGTTTTGTTTTGCATATTTATATGTATAAAAAAAGAAAAATTAATAAAATTAATACTCGATATACAACTTTAACATAAACGAGCGTAAATGAATATTAACGAACGAACGTAAATGAACACTAACGAACGAATGTAAATGAACATTAACGAATGAACGTAATGAATACTGATGGTGGGATCGTATTAGTCGGCCAGTTGAACTGGATGACAATGCTGATTTGTACTTATGATACAATAATCATACTTATGATACAATAATTATACTTCGAAAAATTTCCAAAACTTTTGACTAAATTTATAAATTTTTAGTTCCAAAATTTATACTTCTTCCGTTTCAAAATAAGTGATACACTTTGGCTTTCACATATTTTAAGACAAAATATCATAATGAATGTTAATTAGATTGAATTGGATAGTTAGTGGGGGATGAGTCGCACAAATTTGGAATAAAGTGAAGATAATGATGTTTAAAAGTAAAAGTAAGGGTAAATGAGTAATTTCACTATATTAAATGAGATTGTTAGTGAGTGTGGGTCCAATTACTTTTTACCAAATTAGGTAAGTTTTCAAAGTGTATCACTTATTTTGAAACACCTCAAAATAGAAAGTGTATCACTTATTTTGAAACGGAGGAAGTATAAAAAATTCATACATTTATTTTATTTATCTAACTTTTTTTCAGTCAGTTTTTACAGTTCAACTTGGTTTTTATATCCTATTGGTCGGTTCCGATCGAATTATAACTACCGATTTAACTGACACATTCTGACCGGTTAACTTCCCGATTTCCTGTTTGATTGGTTTGATCGGCCGGTTCAACCAAAGTTTTAAAATATTGGTTAGAGCATCCCTAATGGATAAGTCATTCTAAAAACTTATTGAATTTGCCACATAGACTTTTCACTAAATATTAGTAGATAAGCTTTCAGAAAAGCTTTTACTACAATGCATGTAAATATGGATAAAGCTTATTTTGTGTTTTGCAAAAGACTTATAGAATAAATACCTTTAAGTGACCTTCTCAAAAGGTAAAAACTTTGTAAAAAGCTTCCAATGGAGATGCTCTTAACTGCATATGTTATGTTTTTCTAAAGCCTTAGACTGTTAGCCAATTTATTGTTTTAAAGAGAAATGATATTTGTACCTACTCATGTGCCTACTTACTTCTAAACTTGACATGTGTAATACACCAATTTTCTTTCCTCATATCATCCATTGATTTGAATAACACGTGTCATCATCAAATGAATACACATAAGTAGGCACAAATACCATTCCTCATATCTAAATATACATAAATTCAAAACTTCTTCATTACAAGGTTACCTGCAGTAAAATATTGAGTTATTTGTTTAATTAACCTTTTTTTTGGTGTATTCGGATATAATGACGAAAAAGCTCATATAAATAATAGGGTGTGATTTTTACACCGCATCTTTTAATCTTTCTATCATAATAATTACTTTGCTAGAACAATCGTTTTAATCTTTCATCCATGGATGTTTCTTTGCTAGAACAATCGTGTAATATGGAGGAAATTAAAGAGGCGGTTTGGAGTTGTGGTAGTGAAAAATCTCCGGGTCCCGATGGATTTTCTTTCAAATTTATAAAGAAATATTGGGATTATCTTAAGGAAGACATCTTTGCGGCGACTCAAGATTTCTTAAAAAACAGTAAATTACCATTAGGTTGTAATGCCTCCTTCATTACTCTTGTCCCAAAAATTGCCAATCCGCTTTTAGTTAAGGATTTTCGGCCTATTTCATTGATTGGGTTCTTCTACAAAATAATTGCTAAACTTCTTGCATTGAGATTATCTAAAGTTATTGGCTCTATTATTAGTAGTGAACAAATGGCTTTTATAAAAGGGAGACAAATATTGGACGGCCCTCTTATGTTAAATGAAATTATGGATTGGTACAAGTCTAAACACAAAAAACTTCTTCTTTTTAAAGTAGATTTTGAAAAAGCTTTTGACTCGGTTAGTTGGGATTATCTTGACTTTATAATGATGCAAATGGGGTTCGGTACTCAATGGAGATGTTGGATAAAAGAATGTCTTTCTTCGGCTAGACTCTCTATTCTTTTAAATGGGAGCCCGACCGAAGAATTTTCTATGTTTCGTGGATTTCGTCAAGGAGATCCTCTTTCACCTTTTTTATTTATTATAGCTATGGAGGGTCTTCATCTTTTGATCCAAAATGAAGTTCAAATAATCGCATCTCCGGAGCTTGGGTTGGTAATTCTAATTTTGTTATCTCTCATTTGTTCTATGCAGATGATATTGTGTTTGTGGCGGATTGGAACAAAAAAAATGTTGACGCCATTATTCATGTGCTTAACGTTTTTAATGATATATCAGGCCTCAAAATAAACATAAATAAGTCTAATATTTACGCTATTGGTGTTGATGACAACATGCTCGATCAAATGTGTTCTATTATGGGCTGTGTTAAGGGCTGTAATCCTTTTTCATACCTTGGGCTCCCATTGGGTGTAAATTTGGGCCGTTCATCTAGTTGGGCACCTATACTTGACCGAATAACAAATAAATTATCCTCCTGGAAAGCAAGTCTCTTATCTATTGGGGGTAGACTCACTTTGATAAAGTCAGTGTTGGGTAGTTTGAGTATATATTGGTTGTCTATCTTTCAAGCTCCTTCTTCGGTTTTAAAAAAAAATTGAACAACTAGGTGCTAGATTTTTTTGGGGAAGCACAAAATCTAATAAAAAAATGAGTTGGGTCAAATGGAACTCTTGTTTGGCTCCTTTAGATAGAGGTGGTTTGGGTATTCCTAGCATGGAAGCTCTTAATCTAGCTCTTTTGTCAAAATGGAGGTGGCGTTTTTTTAACGAAAAAGATTCTATGTGGAGCCGTCTTATTCAGTCTATATATGGTGATAACGGTGGTTTCTATAAACCGGTCATCGCTCGTCTTAAAAATGGGTATTGGGGAAAAAATCATTGGTACCATTAATTATCTCCATGATTACAAGATTGTAGAAAACAATTCGTTAAAATTCAAACTAAATAACGGAGGCACTATTCATTTTTGGTCGGATATTTGGACGAGTCATATCCCTTTATGTACTCTTTTTAATCGCCTTTTTAAACTAGAGTTGAACCCTTTTTGTAAAGTCAAGGATCGTTTATTCATTGATGGTTGGAAATTCAACTGGAGAAGACCGATAAGGGGAGGTGTAGAGGAAGAGCAATTAAAAAATTGTATGGCCCTTATAAGTGATTGTCGAATACAAGAAGGAAAAGATAAACTTTGTTGGTCCCTTGGTGACTCGTGTGAATTTACGGTTGCCGATACTCGGAAACACATTAATAACTTTCTCTTCCCCGGGATTAGTTATGATTCTAAATGGTGCACTTCGATCCCTATAAAGGTAAATATCTTTATTTGGAGACTTACTTTAGACATGTTGCCTACTAGGCTTAATCTCTCTAGAAAAGGTTTAGAAATTCCCGCAATTGTTTGCCCGGTTTGCAACTTAGGAGTGGAATCAATTTCTCACTCTCTCTTCACCTGTTCCTTTACGATAGATGTTTGGAAAAATGTGTTTCGTTGGTGTCAGCTTGACATACTGTCTTTGGTGTCTTTTGAAGCTTGGTGGGATTTTGCTGATCCCATTTCGAGTAGAAATTACCGTCGTTTGAAGTTTCAAGTGATTGGTTTTACTACGTGTTGGATGATTTGGAGATTTAGAAACTCTACTCTTTTTGACAAAAGGAAGATACGTAAAGTAGATATTGTTGATAACATTGTTTTATTTTCCTTTTCTTGGTTAACCCATAGAAATCTTAAATGTAAGATTTCATGGACTGATTGGGTTAAATTTCCTTTGTAATGTTTTTTTAGTCTAGCTCATTGCTAGACTCCAGTTATAAAATCGCCGTTCAAAAAAAAAAAATATAGTTTGTAAAAATACTTGTATATTATGATACATTTATTAAAAAGTATGATGTGAAAATTAATTCTCATACACAAATGGAGTGATAACCTCAGAAGACAGTTTTAGCTTTTAATAAGGGCCCCACTAAATCATCGCAACACAGTGTACTTTTGGTGCACATTTTTTTTTTAACTTTTAACTGTCCCAAAATCTTTACAGAAAAAGTGAAAAATATGGAAAATGTAAAGTTAAATAAAATAAAGAGTAAATTACACGGAAGGTCCCTGTGGTATACCACTTATTACGTCTTTAGTGCTTGAACTTCATTTATTACACTGAAAGTCCCTGATGTATACACTTTATTACACCCATGGTCCCTGCTGCCCTCAAATTTTTTTAAATGACCAAAATACCCTTAGGGATTTTTGTAAATAAAGCAAAGATAGAGGAATTTAAATGTAATAATTGATAAACCACATGGATCATCCGTAGAAATTTATTATGTTAATTGATTTTTTTTCTCTTGGATCCATATTCTTCCACCTTTATCGTCGCACCACCAACCCTCTGAAAAGTTGATCCATCTCAAACTCCTGCATGTGGTTGCCTTCTCCAGTCGACGGTGACGTTTTATCGACCTGAATTGATTCTGACAATTGACGCACGTTGTAGAGGAGTTGGTGTTTTGCACATGCAGGTCGATAGAGCGTCACTGACGACCGGACAACTGGAGAAGGCAACCACATGTAGGAGTTTGGGATGGATCGAAATTTCAGGGGGTTGGTGGCACGACAATAAAGGTGGAAGAATATGAATCCAAGAGAAAAAAAGGAAAACAAAAATCAATTAACAGAATAAATTTCATAGATTGTTCCTGTGGTTTATCACTTATTACATTCAAAGTCCTTTATGTTTGCTTTATTACAAAAGTCTATAAGGGTATTTTGGTCATTTAAAAAATTTTGAGGGCAGCAGGGACCATTGGTGTAACAAAGTGTATACACCTGGGACTTCCAGTGTAATAAATGAAGTTCAAGCACTAAGGGTGTAATAAGTAATATACCACATGGACCTTCCTTGTAATTTACCCTAAAATAAAATAAAATGATACATTACCTATCCTCGAAACGATCTACATTTTGGTCAATCCTCTTTTAATAAAAAAAATTAGATGCATAATATAAGACTTAAAGCTCTCGCATATAAACATTAACCACATAGCAAGATTAAAATTCAGAAATAATCATAAAAATAATTAGATTACATACATTACGAGTAAAGTTAGGTTATTTCAGAGAAGCTCGTTATAAACGGGCTGTATGTTTCAAAGTTGTAGTAAGGTGTTACACGAAATTTCATATTTTTAACACTAAATATGTAACATTTATTCTGACAAATTAAATTATAAAGTTATTTGTTAAGATTGGGTGTGAGAACCTATTACAACACTCTAATAATGTCATCGGAGGAACACAAAACAAATAACCTAAATATATTTTTATGTTTTGAAAAGCTACTACCCCTTCACAGTTGAGAAAATCCGAATTGGTTACCATGTTTGACACACCGATTTCCTACAATTTGGAAACTTGAAATAACACTTTAGCCACAAGTTTAAAACGAGCTAAATTATGCTCTATAAGTTTCAACCAATTGCGATATTTGGTTTGGTCTCTCAAGTGTGAGAAAATAGAAGGGAGGAGTGGCGGGTGGGGTTATGGAGAAGACGAATGAAGTGGTTAAAAGTATTGGCAAGCTTTGACATAGAGGTTTGTGGTTTTTTAACGGTAAAACCTAATATACTTCTAAATACTACATACTTAATATATTCATTATGGAGTTGAACAATAATCATAAAGATAAAAGGTAAACACATTACCACGAGGTTAAAGATCTTTTGGTACCGAGAGGTTTATGTTAGTCCTGTAACTTAATTTGTATAGATTTAATTAAACAAATTATGTTTAACATTAATTATTAACGATAGTTTTTAACCGAATGTGAAATTTAACTCATATATGTCATCAACTGAAATTACAATCTCATTTTAAAAAAAGGTGATCATTTTTATACCACACAATTTAACCTATACAATACAGTATGTGTTTTATATATTTATAAATCTATAATAATACTTGTATAATTTAGTACAAACATCAAAATATATGATGTAAGAATTAATTCCTACAACATGGTTTTGTAAAACACGGTTCATTACTTGTAATATATTTATCAAAAGAGTGACTATTGACTTTTTGTCATATTAGGCATTCTTTAAATATTAATAAGTTACATGCTACATTATTACTAGAAAGCACTTCTGTCCAAGTGGTAAGAGTGCGTGTTATTGAACAACATGTATGGTTTGAAATTTGCAATTGCATTTGTTTTCTCATGAATTTATATTCTGTAAAATAACAGTTACTACATTTAAGTTTCCCGAAAATACAGTTTAATCCCAAACTTTAATTCATTTTATTTAACTATTATTATGATAATATTTTTTAGAGTAAATTACAGAAATTGTCCATGTGGTATACTCGATTCTGCATTTTTGTCCTTATAATTTTTTCCAGTTTTTTGTCCCTGTAAATTTTTAGATTCTGCGTTTCTAAGCTTCCGTCAAATTTATGCCGTTAACTAACCCCACATGCCAAACATGTGAGGGTATTTTGGTCATTCTCCCTCTTTTTTCTTGTTCATCATCTTTGTTCTTTATCTTCAAATCATAATCCCCAAATTGATAAACCCTAATCCCAAATTACAAATCTGTAATAAAAATCAAAATCAAACATGCATCAAAATCATAAATAAACACATATACAATATAAATTTTTCAAAATCAAAATGGAAACATATATAAAAGTGAATGTATTAATCTGAGGGGCAGTCGCCGCCACCATCTCTAGCACCAGCGCCGCCACCTCGCCGGAGTCGCAACAACACAAATTCTTCGAGTACCATCGCTGCAACTCTCTACCCCGATTTCCGATTTGGCATGACTCCAACCACAAGTTTTAGATTTTTGATTCACATATCTGCAACACAAATCTATGAAACCCTCTCGTGTGATTGAGGTGTTCGACCTCTATCCTTGATTTCTGATTTGGTATATCTCATTCTCTTAGATCTGCAACACACATCTGTGAAACCCACTCGTTTGATTCAGATTTTTATTCATAGATGAGCTTAAATATGTGTTTGAGATGAAGAATCGTTCGAAAAAGTGAAACTGAGATAATCGTTAAGAGATGATGAAGATGTTGATAAAACTGAAAATGAGAGAAAGAAAAAAGGAAAAAAGAGAAAGAAAATGGGTGTTTATGATTTGTTGGATGTGCAAATGGGTGTTGCCTTGGCCGTCATTTGTTCTTCTACTCAATGATGAAGAAGATACAATAAATTACAACTTTTCAACAGATAGTACATTTAATTTGGGGAGAATGACCAAAATACCCTCACATGTTTGGCATGTGGGGTTAGTTAACGGCAGAAATTGGACGTAAGGACAGAAACACGGAATCTAAAAATTTACGGGACAATAAACCGAAAAAAATATATGGACAAAAACGCAGAATCCGATATATCACATGGACAATTTCTGTAATTTACTCTATTTTTTAATATGATATATGTAATAAATATTTTTTTTTATTATTATTATTATTAATGTTCTATACAAAGTTGGTTTCAACGACGCTCAATTTTTCAAAATAACAAATTATATAATCTTATTTTTACCATAAATTTTTGTGGTTAAAATAAATAGCACACACGACTACAGAAAGCAAAATTAAAAAAATACGAATATATATAATTACTAAAGATAAAACAAATTTGACACGGTCAGTAAAATAACACATGTCGTATATATAACTACAAATTGTACTTTCCCTGTTTCAAAATACTCTAAGTGATACACTTTGTTTTACACTTTTTAGTCAAAAGATTATAATGATAATTAAATTATATTAAATTGGATAGTTAATGAAGGATGAGTCCCACACATTTTGATTATAGTGAATTTGATGATGTTTAAAAGTAAACGTTTAGGTAAATGTGCCATTTCACTATATTAAATGAGTTAGTTAGTGTGTATGGTCTGCATTACTTTTTATCAAATAAGATAAATTTTTAAAGATTATAACTTATTTTGAAACACCCAAAATGAAAAATGAAATACTTATTTTGAAACATATGAGGTACAATTGGTAAGTTTACTTCTGCGTATCGTAAGATAATCTCTACTATATATTGTGAGGTATTATCTACTAGTTTTATACATATTCAACTACTAAACATGTTTTGATATATTATGTTAAAATAAATTTTATTACAATATATAAATTGTCTTCAAGGAAGTCCAAGGATTTTGCATATTTCCAAAGGATAAATCCTAGTCATTGGATCAAAATGGTCAAGATCAAATCATAGTGTTTCAAACACATAACACTGTGATTCAAACACATGTGCTTCCAGTCACGACTACCACCACCGGTCACCACCGCCGGCGGCCGCCTCCGACCACTGCCCGCCGGCGGCGGCCGTGGCGGCTGGCGGCTGGCGGCCGGCGGCGGTGGTGGTGGCTGACAATGAAGGTGCTGGTGGTAATGGGTTTCAAGTAACGAAACACATGTGCTTGGTTGTACATATACACTCTTTTATTTTCAAAAGAACTGTTATTAGTGAAGCATATGTGCTTCTAGCTTACAAACACGTGTGCTTCATTACTTGAAACACATGTCCTTGGCTGTACATATACACTCCTTTATTTTCAAATGAACTGTTATCAGTGAAGTACATGTGCTTCTAGCTTACAAACACATGTGCTTCATTACTTGAAACACATGTGCTTGGCTATACATATACACTCATTTATTTTCAAAAGAACTGTTATTAGTGAAGCATATGTGCTTCTAGCTTACAAACACATGTGTTTCCTTACTTGAAACACATGTGCTTGATTGTATATATACACTCCTTTATTTTCAAAAGAACTGTTATTAGTGAAGCACATGTGCTTCTAGCTCACAAACACATGTGCTTCATTACTTGAAACACATGTGCTTGGCTGTACATATACACTCCTTTATTTTCAAAAGAACTGTTATTAGTGAAGTACATGTGCTTCTAGCTTACAAACACATGTGCTTTATTACTTAAAACACATGTGCTTAGCTGTACATATACACTCCTTTATTTTCAAAAGAACTATTATTAGTGAAGCACATGTGCTTCTAACTTACAAACACATGTGTTTCCTTACTTGAAACACATGTGCTTGGTTGTACATATACACTCCTTTATTTTCAAAAGAACTGTTATTAGTGAAGCACATGTGTTTCTAGCTCACAAACACATGTGCTTCATTACTTGAAACACATGTGCTTGGCTGTACATATACACTCCTTTATTTTCAAAAGAACTGTTATTAGTAAAGCACATGTGCTTCTAGCTTACAAACATATGTGTTTCATTACTTGAAACACATGTGCTTGGATGTACATATATACACTCCTTTATTTTCAAAAGAACTGTTATTAGTGAAGCACATGTGCTTCTAGTTTACAAACACATGTGTTTCCTTACTTGAAACACATGTGCTTGGTTGTACATATACACTCCTTTATTTTTAAAAGAACTGTTATTATTGAAGCACATGTGCTTCTAGCTCACAAACAAATGTGCTTCATTACTTGAAACACATGTGCTTGGCTGTACATATACACTCCTTTATTTTCAAAACAACTGTTATTAGTGAAACATATTTGCTTCTAGAAACGAAACACATGTGTTTCAAGTCAAGAAACACATGTGCTTGGTTGTACATATACACTACTTTATTTTCAAAACACATGTGTTTTAAAGGTGAAACACATGTGCTTCCAGTTACGACCATCACCGCCGGCGGCTACCTCCGACCGCCGCCCATCTCCGCCGTCCGCCGACGCCGGCCGCCACCGCCGGCCGCCGTCTCCGGCCGCCGGAGGTGGGTGAGGTATTGATGTACTTCAGCACATGTGTTTGTATAGTTTGAATCTTAATCTTGACATTTGACTTTTTCTTGATCCATAACTATTAATTGTCCATTGGGACTAGGTAAAATCCTTAGACTACCTTGAACTTTTACCTATAATATATTTTAGGGTTTTATTAATGACAGCCCTTAGGGCTGTCAATAAGAGGTGGTTACATGCATAAATCGTTTGTACTTTTAGTAGTGGAGGTTGATTCCTAAAATGCAAGGGGCGGTTATTGATTATTGTATAAGTTTTTGATTCGTGTCTTGACGTTTTAATAACAGCCCTTAAGATTGTTATTATCATTTTCCGATATTTTATTATCTGAATGAAGATTTAAAACATATAAATAAAAAGGTTTTAACAAGTTTTGGTCCCATTGTTTGCTTTCACAACGACTTCGCATTGACCCACGCGCCGTTGGTTAGCTGTACGATAGACCTCCCTCCCAGGTAAATGTTGACAACACATTTTGACTACTTTGACCCCACATCATCGGTACTGGTAAACAAGGTTTTTTATAAATATTTTGGATACCAGTAAATCCAGTAAATCACAATATAGAATATGTGTATGGAGTAATCAAATTTCTGGTCACCCAATTTCATATAAATGTCACATTAGTTTCACCAAATATATTATAAATGTAACCAAATATATTATAAATGTTGACCAAATTAATGTAACATTCGACCAACTCATTTCTCTTTAAAATCAACCCCTCCACTTTTGAAAATTTGACGACTAATAACTGTCGCCTAGACGACCAGATGTACTAACGGACGTGATGAGCTCGGCCTTGTGTATGTATAGGACGGGTCGGGCAAGATGATAAGCATCCAGATTTTGCTAAGAAGTTAAGAGAGCTTAATATGCTAACTAGAAGGTCTAACGCAAGATCAAATATGTAAGAAATGTAAATAAAGTAAGTAGTACACAAGAAGCTTTACAAGTTACTTAAAAGAAGCTTACACGTTGCTTACAAGTTTCTTACCGAAACACAAAACATAGACCACAAAACTCAATGACTATGCAAAGCTATCATTATGATGAATTAAACTTATAAAAGTTGTGTGGCAACTCTAAAAGGAGTTATAAAGCAAAACTATGTATATATGTGGCTATTTATTAAAAGAATACATGATTTAGATCTACGAGCACAAATACTCTTTAACAAGAACTTTCATTATAAATAGTGGGTAAAGGTATTTCGTTCTATGCATCCAAAATTCTAAAATACTCTCAAAATAATGGTAGGTACTTAAGAAGGCTAATGAAGCTTAAGAAGAAGCAAAGCAAGGTAAGTATGTTATGTGATTTAATGAGATACATATGTGCAATATATATACATGTTTTATGCATGGAAGTGTATGTTATATCTTTTTTGAAAGTTATGTTACGATTATAATTATGTGGCAAATACAAATATTTTGTCACAATACATGTTTACATGTGGTATAGGAAAGTCTTTATTTTAAACTTATTAAGTATACTATTAAATATCTAACTTACGGGATATAGAAAGAAGGTACGTCTTTCAAATGTACCTTATTGGGCAGCCCTTTGTGGACACGAGGTTAAAGAATTTGTGAGAATTTGTGAGAAAACTTATATATTTAACATGTTGGTTGAGATCTCAAGGAAAAGGATTTTAATCAATAAAAGTCATTTGAAGGAAATTATTATTTACTTTAACCTATCTTTCTTGCAAAGTATGTTTTATTATGAAACCATAAGACCGGTCCCAATAGTGGTGGAAATTGAAATTGTCAGTTGTTGTCAAATCAGCGCCACGTCAGATCGCCCTACAACCGATATTAAACTGACGTACTAATGCCAACAATACATCTTTTCTTAAGTTATTTAAGACCCATCATTACAAAATACACACATAATATACCTCTTTGAGCCCCACATACCCAAACTCACGCCTCCCCTCTCCCATCTTCAATCTTATACAAAATATAAAAATAACAGAAAAAAACAAACATTTTGGTCATTTTATTTTTTTGCCATGTCATTTTCTTTATTAAGAGAGAAAGAGGAAATAATGAACTTCATTTTAGTACTTTTATACTCCCTGCGTCCCTAAATAAAGTTCCCATTTGTGTTGGGCGCAACATTTTAGGAGATGGTTAGTGGTGGGGTATTTGGTATTACTTTTGAATAAAATATAAGTTTTGATTGGAGAGAGAAAGTGTTTTAAGAGATAGTTAGTGGTGAAAGTATTGGTAATAATATTATTATATTAAGTGGGTCCCTTAAGTTTGAGAAATGAGAACTTTATTTAGGGACAAAACTTGAAGGTAAAATGGGAACTTTATTAAGGGACGGAAGGAGTATTTAATGATGTGTACATCCATCCATGGCAGAAAACAAGAAGGGACACCACATGACTCCTACCACAGGATAGAAGCAGAGACCAAGTGAAAGGCCAAGGCCACACATACACTTTCTCTCAATTTCTAGAGAGAGAAACACACGCAGAAGAGAGAGAAAGTTCAGAATTAATTTCACAAGCAGAAGCAAATTAAATGATGGAGCTCAAATAGTGATATGAAGATAAAAGGTTGGTGTCACCAACATATTAATCTCTTTCTTAGTTTCTAGATTTTAAATCTGAAAGCAAATCACAGAACCCAGAAAAAAGCTCTCATCTTTTGGCTAAAAAAGGCAAAGATTTCTTGAAACTCGTTCTTGTTTGTTAATTTCTTTATTCTGGGTGGGATTTTTTCTTTCTTTTTTTGTATCTTATTAATTGGGCTCATTTTGAATCCATCTCAAAGCTCAAATCTGTAAATAACAACAAAAAATCACCAGTTTTGGACTAATTATAATCACGAATCTTGAAAGAAGTTCTCGTTCTTCTTGTGTGTTAATATCTTGTATTTTGGTGGGGTTTTTTTTTATTATATGATTTTAGTTTGATTTATTAGAGCGCTCGATTTGAATGCATCACAAAGCTCCAAATCTTACAAACCCACAAAAAAAACATTTTTGGAAGAGCAATAATGAAGTTTTTTTTGCTCATATTATGTTGTTTTCTTGCTCATTATGAACTCATCTTAAAGCATTAAATCTCTGAAAACCCCACAAATTTATATATTTTTTAATCATTTATGGACAAAAATAATTAAGATTTCTTGAAAGTTGTTCTTGTTATTATGTTGTTGTTAGTTTCTTGTAAATTTTTGGGTGGATTTCAGGGATTTTATTTTCGTGTTCTGTTTCATTTAGCTTCTTCTGAAGTTTGAACCCGTCTGCTCCAAATCTTGAAATCCCACAAACAATTTATCATTTTTTGACTAAAAAAAGATTCAAGATTTGTTTAAACTTGCTATTCTTATGTGAATTTTTTTGTTTAAACGGGTAATTTTATTAAACCCCAAAATGGTGTTTTTTTGTTGGAAAAATGCATTATTTTGGTGGTTAAAAATTTCAATGTTTTTAGGGCTTCAAATTTCAATAAGCTGAATTGATGTTTTTTTTACACCGGTAAACAGATGATGAGAGGTATGGCATTTGAAGTTGCAGCTTTTCAACCTTCACCGGAATCAAATAAATTAAAAGAAGGCAGTTTTGGTAGCAACAACAGTAGTAATGAACCCATCTCTGTTCTCGACACTCGCCGGAGCCCAAGTCCGTCCACCTCAACCTCCACCCTCTCCTCCTTTGGCGGCGGCGGTAATGGCTGCACAACAACCACACCACCGCTACTAGGTGTCACCAACAACCAACAAAAATGGCCGGATTTTGCTCCTCAAGAAATGGGTGTTTCTGGGTATATGACAAATATTGGCGCCACCGCTGACGGTTGCCGGAAAGATGAGTGGTCGGAGTTACAACCCATTCCGGCGGAATTTGAGCTTCAACAACAAAGATTTGGAGTTGGATTGGAAGACTGGGAAAGCTTGTTATCTGAATCTGCTGCTTCTCCGGCACAAGACCATTCTCTTCGGTGGATCTCCGGCGACTTTGATGACACATCTTTAAGCCTCCAAAAGCTTTTACAGAGCAACCAAATTGACCAAAATACCCCTCCTGCCCCCGTTCCCGAAACTATAACTCCAAATTTTCACCCGCAAAATCTCAATTTCTTCCCCTTCTCTAACCCAGATCAAAACCCACAAATGATTCTAAACCCCACTCCACCACCACCCCCACAAATTCAATTCCACCACCAAGTTCTTCAAAAAGCCCCAAATTTCCGTCAAAATATTCAAAAATCTCCAATTTCCGATCTGGGTTTTCCTAAAGATCCAATTCCTAATCTGGGTTTTCAAAAAGTTCCGATTTTGAGTCCGGGTCATGACTTACTTCTCAAGAAACCATCAATTCTCGCCGGACCAAAACAAGAACCACCACAAACCACCGTATCACCACCCAACAACCACCACCAGCAGTACCAGCTTATCTGTGACCAGCTTTTCACGACGGCTGAGCTAATGCTATCTGGGAACTTTTCACACGCGCAAGTGATATTGGCGCGGCTCAATCACCACTTCTCTTCGGTTCCTCAATCGCCAAATAAGCCGTTTCAACGGGCTGCTTTTTACTTCAAAGAAGCCCTACAAATGCAATTGCAATCAAATTTGAACCCGATTGGAATCACTCCACCTTTTAATGGCATGTTCAAAATGGGAGCTTATAAAATGTTCTCTGAAGTTTCCCCAATTATTCAGTTCATCAATTTCACTTCAAATCAAACAATTCTCGAATCAATTGGAGATTCCAAAAATATTCACATAATCGATTTTGACATCGGGTTCGGTGCACAATGGGCTTCTTTAATCCAAGAATTACCGACCAAAAACAACGGTGGTTGTTCCTTAAAGATCACTGCTTTTGCTTCACCTTCAACACACCACCCGATCGAGCTCGGTTTAATGCACGAAAACTTATCACAATTCGCCCAAGAAATCGGGATCTCTTTCGAGCTTGAAGTTGTGAATTTTGATTCGTTTGATCCGCGAACGTTTTCGGTATCGGGAAACGAAGCAATTGCGGTTAATTTCCCAATTTGGTCAGCTTCAACTCACTTATCGGCAATCCCATCGATTCTACATTTCGTGAAACAGCTCTCACCGAGAATCGTGGTGTCACTCGATCGCGGGTGTGAAAGGACGGATTTACCCCTCCCACATTACCTCCTCCAAAACCTCCAATACTACGAGGTTTTATTCGACTCGATCGACGGTTCAAAAGTTGTTCCTGACGTATCAAACAAGATCGAACGGTTCTTATTTCAACCTCAAATCGAACGAATGGTGTTAGGTAAACTTCAAGTACCTGAACCAATGCCACATTGGAAATCACTGTTTACAGCTGGCGGTTATTCTCCTGTCCTTTTTAGTAATTTTGCAGAAACGCAAGCGGATTGTGTTGTGAAACGAATGCAAGTTGGTGGGTTTCATATTGAAAAAAGGCAGGCGTCGCTTGTGCTTTGCTGGCAGAATCGGGAGCTGATGTCAGCGTCCGCATGGAAGTGTTGAATTTGAGTATGATCGAACTCGAAATGTTGAAGCAAGAAGATTTATGAAAGAGGTTTTTAATGAAATTTGAAGTCTTTTGATGATCAAGAACTAGAATAAATATATGAACGAATTAATGTTGTTATGTGCAACCTCTCTTTTAAGTTTATTTTTGTAAATTTTCTTGCTTGCAATCGATCATCTTTTTTAATTGTAGACTGTTTTATTAACATGAAAGTGTTGATAATTGTAGTTTGTTTTTGGTGTTTATATGTGTATGATGTCTTTGCTTTAAGGGTGAAAGTGGTGTAAATATTGAATATTGGTGTTGATTGTAGCGTGATAGTGTTTTGGATGTGCTTTTTTTCTTTCTTTTATTTGAAGTTATATAATGTGATTATTCTGGCTTCAATAACTAAAATCAAGTAAACGTTAGGTTGAAGTTAAATAGATATAGATTTAAATTCTAACTGGATTTTCTTGTTAATGTTATTCATGAATAGCTACAACAATATTAAATCATTTCAAATAAGATTGTATAATAGACGTAAAATTTAAATAGCAATTTTCTACTAACTTCTAGTTAAAAAAAATTATTACTAAAAACACTCTTAATGCAACGTTTTAAAACCCGGGTTATTACTCGACATGGAAAGATAGTCGGGTTACTGGTTAACCGATTCAACTGACGGGTTGACTAAGAACATATAAATAATATTATTCATAAGATATGTATATATCATGCAACAAACCTTGTACATTGTTATAGATTTGAAGTAAAAAAAATTGTACACATCATGCAGTAAAACTTTCACATTGTTATACATCGTGCAGGTCACTGGGTCTCCGGTTTTCAAAATACCCGGTCGGGTCAAACTGAGTTAATTCTGAGCAAAAAAAAACGATGAAAATTTACCCGCACTCTTACCCGGGTCAATGTTGACCTGAGTTGCTCTGATGGTTAACTTTTTTAAAAGATTTTTATTTTACCAACATTACTAATTTACTTTTATCTATCTCAAATTTATATAAATGTTACTAATATATACTCGTTTATAGTTATAAAAATGAAAATGATAAAAAAATATATGTTAACATCAATTTTATCTTTAAGTTTCGATGAACAGAAGTCGATATATAAATTTCTAAAACACAAATTCATTTTTAATTATAGTCCCGTCGTGGACGTGGGGTTTATTCCCCATAGGTGGAGGGTTCGAGGGAAGTTATACTGCCCCTTGTGGATGTCACTGTGTAGGCTCGAACCACTAACATACTAACTTGCCGTTCAAAAAATAAAAATAAAAAAAGTTAATAAAAAATAATGAAGAATTTATATATAAATAGATTTAGGGTTTAAAATAAAAATTTATTGAAACAAGTGAAAACAAACAAATATAGATTATTAAATGATTATAAAAAATTAAATGATTAGACTAAACTATTAATAAAGTTATATGTTTTTGTAGCAAAAAGTTATTTAAATAATAATAAAGTTTTAAATAACTTGTCATTGGAGATGTTTTTATACTTTTAGTCGTAGGTAAAGAGAATAAATTAAACCATGATTAGCTATAGATAGTTTTGATCTTATTTTAATAGTTTTTTTTGGCCATTTCATCTATGTTTCTATATTTAAATAATGATTAATGGTATTTATTCCTATTATTTGATCATAATCATAATCCTATTTATTAGATGAAGACATGTGTTAAAGTCAAATGATAATATTAAGAGATAAAATTAATGGATTACACATGTCATCCTATTAAATAAATAGGACTATACGTAGAAACAAATAGTAGAACTAAATATCATTTCTCTTAAATAATTATTATCTATGATTAATTGATTAATTTCCTTCAAAGAGCAATAATGGAATTCGTTTTGTCAAAACTTCTCACCCTATTGTAAGAAAAATGATCATCATCATTTTTGACGAATATATAATTATCTTAACAACCATAACTTTAATCAAATAATCATCTCATTATTAAGAACAAACTAAACTATGGTTATTTACAACAAAAGCTTTACTTTTTTTTTTGGAAACACCAAATGAAACAACGGAAGTCTACTCGCAATATTCCGGCGAGTGTCCCGGGTTCGAGTTCATTTACAATGCAAACTTAGCCCCCATAGGGATCTTCAGGGAAAAATCCTTCATATTTGGCAACACAAAGAGGTACTTACAGGATTCGAACTCCAGAACTCACGTCTCATATGAGAGTAAAACCCACACCTCATATAAGAGTAAATCCCCCATATTTTTTTTTAATGTAAAAGTTTGAATATAACGAATCTTAGTTTTCCTTCGCCTAGTTAATATAGGTTACATCTCTCACTAACAACAAAAATATGGGGTGATGTAATATTTAAATTATATGATTATTGCAAATTTAACAACAAATTTTGCAAACCATGTTCAAATACCTACATTGTTATAATTGATTTTCTTATTTCAATTAAAAAATAGGGGAAAACATATGTGGGGTGTGATGTTGACACCTTCTAAATTGTTTGGGGCTATTTATTTATTTATTTATTAAGATTTTATTTAATGGTTGCATTTCATCACTATATATGATTATTGGTCTACCTTCTCCTTTTGTGTTTCTGTCTTCAATGAAAGGTGGTAAACTAATATCTATTTTTAAAACAAGACTAGTATTTCTATTTTCATTTAGACCAGAAGATACGTTACGGTAATAATTTTCACCAAATACATTCACTTCGGAGGAAAACTGCTGATGAAATGGCATATAAGTGGGAGGCGTCACAAAGTCAAACTGGCTACCAGTGGAATTTTTTTTCAGAAATAGGCTCATTTTGCCTCAATTTTCACAAATAGGCTCGTTTTATTTTGTTTTTCAAAAATAGGTTTTATTGAGTCCTGGAGGCCGGCTTCCCCATTAAAAAAGGACTCCTGGAGACCGGTTTTGTGGCTTCCTGACATGCGGCCTGACAGAAGGCCTCCCCGAGGCCGGCTTCACTTAAAAAGCCTCCCCGAGGCCGGCTTTTCCCATACATATACCACACTTCACACACCGGGTTCATTCACCATATCAACAAAAAAAAAAAAAAAACTACGCATCTTCCATCTTCTTCTCCCTTTACACTTCACAAAAAAACACATATTTCACAACTTATCCATCTTCTTCACAAATCAAAAAAACAACAATGAGTTCGTCGAATAACGAGTCTCCTCCATATCATTACGTGTATGATTCGCCTCCTTTAGATGAGGCTGAGGTAGAAAGTTTGATAGCTAGACATTACAATGAGGTGCATGTAGAAGAAATTGCAGACGAGGAGCAACTATGTTGGTTTGATGCAGAGCAAGCTCAATATGATCGATATATTGAAAACTTGGGTGAAATAGGACCAGATGTTCTTCATCTCAGGCAGTTAAAAGGGAGGTTTAAGAAATTTGACACGAGAAAGCAAAAGATGGTACGTTTAAAATGTGGTTGTAAAATTACAAGATAATATTTGTTCAATTAACTAAAATCATATATTTTTTTTTGTATTTTTAGATTTTACCCGTTTGGTTTGTGAGGCAGCATAACCACCTCCTTCAGAAAAGACATTGCGTGATATAAAGAGGTGATTCTGTTGAAGTCATGGACCTCCATGCTTTTCGTGAGCAAGTTAAAATGAGTGGTGATTTCAAGCATTTCATGCATGAAAACAGAATTTTGGATAATGAAGTTTGTACTTTTACCATAAATGAAGACTATCAGACTAATGGTAGAAATGTAATTTTTACTGTTAAACGTGAGAATGAATGATATGTAATATAGTTTGATATATCATGTGAAATAAAACTGGTATTATCATATTAAAAAGTACATTAAAAAACTATTACATATTTAATAATACATTAACTTAAGTACCAAATAAATAACTAAAAAGCACACAATGCTTCTACAATCAATCTCAACTAATATTTGGGCATCTGGTTCTGTTATGCCCTGCTCGGTCGCAAATTCCACAACGGTTTCTGCCAGATTGCGTTGGATCTGCTTGGTCCATCTCGGTAGGGAACCTATTCACCTGTCTCCTCCCCCTTCTTGTTGAAATTCTGCCACTTGCGGCTCTCGATCCCCAATTCGGGTCGTTCAAGTAAAAGACATGGGCTAGCGGTGTAAAGGCTTTTCGATATTGACGTTACCAAAAGTGTGTTGTATACACCCGATTCGCGAGACGGTTCGGGTCATCACCTCTATGACGACAAACGGCAATAGCATGTGAACACGGAAAGCGCATCATTTGCCACTTCCCGCATGTAAAAGAACCATTTCCATCGTTGTAAGTCACCGTTTGATCGTTCCCACCACTTTGGCCCCGTTGAACCCTTGTCCTCACCCTGTACACGCCCTCCCTGTAGTCAAAGTTCAAAATATCGTGCTGTCGTGCATATATGTCACGTCTGGTGAAAAGACCCCACATACGGCGTGTTACATTTAGACGCTTTCTCAGCACGCTCTCTGAAGAGGTTGATAGTTTTTGTGAATGTGAAGTCAACCATTGCCTTAATTGGGAGAAGCCTAGCCCCACGCAATACATTGTTGTAACTCTCGGCGATGTTTGATGTCGTGTTCCCCCAACGTCTATGGTTTGTGTCTCCTAAAAGAGTCCACTTATCAAGCCCGATCTCCTCCAGATACGGCCCCACGGACGGGTTGATATATATGAGTTCGTCTCTGGCTACCTCAAACTTACGCGATTCAGTTGTGGCACCCATCACCCAACATAGTTGCTTCATTCGGTGGTTTTTGAAACGCTTGTTGAGGTTGCTTCTGACGTGCCTCATACAATATATATGATACGCATTTGTCTCCCGCCACTCTTCCAGATTGTTCATTGCATATAGAAGCCCTTGGTGCCTGTCAGAAATGACACATAACCGACGTACCCTGCCAGATTGTTCATTACGTTGATTTGCAACGTACCGCCGTAGGTGATTGAAGAACCATGCCCAATTTTCGTTTGACTCCTCGTCAACAATGGCATACGCGAGAGGTAAAATCTGATTATTCGTGTCTTTTGTGACGGCAGTCAACAGTTTCACTCTGTACGAGCCTTTTAAAAATGTCCCGTCTACACAAATAACATGCATGCAATACGGAAAGGCTGAGATAGCAGGTCCAAAAGCCCAAAAAATAGATTTAAAAATATGTCGGGTGTCATCAGCACTCTCCCTCTCCCTAATTGACCACTGAACTATTGTGGAAGGGTTTGACGCCAATAAAGCATCAATGTACTTGGGCAACTCTTCAAATTTGCTTTCCCAAGTCCCGAATATCCTCTCTATAGCAATATGCCTAGCACGCCAAGCCTTGATGTAAGATATGTCAACTTTAATATGTTCACTGACATCTACTATAATGTGTTTTACCGGGTATGCGATATTGATCTTTACGTGATGGAGGATTTTGGTGGCTATGAACTCGGACGTCAAACTTCTGTTGTTGTTTCCAGAAACCGTACCTTGATGACAATTGTGCATGCCTACCCATTTTCTTAGTTGCCACAACCCTTCCTTCCGCTTCTTAATTGCACGAACATACCATTCACATGGGGCCGGGATGATAGCAGATGTGTTGTTGTTGGTGGATGGGTTTTGGCTAGATGGGTTGCTGGTGGATGGGTTTCGATTAGAGGGGTTGCTGGTGGATGGGTTTCGTATTTTTTCTGGTTTAAGAGTAGAGCACTTAGCAACCCACCTTGTAGTTGAACTATCAACAACCCAAATCTCTTTATTTTGGCCTATATTCCAAGACCTAACTGCGTCAATCATCTCTTGCTTGTTAGAAAAAAAAACATATTAATTTGTAAGTGGTCAGGCCTGCTTGAGTTCCAAAATAATATTTCATCTTGTTCATCAGAGATGGGGCCCTGCTCATCAACCTCAGTTTGTGCATTTGTTTCAAATTGGCTATAGTCATACAAAGCCTGTTGAGGACGTTGGTCAACATGCGGGCCGCCTTCATCCGCCTCACCGTTGTCATAAAATTCGTCTCTCGTGTCATCGGATTGTGGTTCGTCTTCCGATCTATCCAAGTCGCCATCTTCATTGTTATTAAGGCCAAGACTGGTTGCTGGTGGAGGGTGCGAATTATCAAACGAGGGGGCAGTTGTCGATGGACCAGCCATGTTTGCGGACTCATAATGAGTTGGAGGTTCTAGTGCGGTTGGAGCAGTCACTACTTCTGATACTGACCAATGTTGCATATTCATATGCTCGATTTCGGCAGGTTGTGAGGGACCCATATGTTGCTTATTCATATGCTCGATTTGGGGAGGTTGTAACAGGAAAAACTTTTGGTGCTAGGTACGTAATCCGTTATCATTATATTAAAATGATAATAGCATAACTAATTTTCAATATATTAAAATTCAGGTGGAATCAAAAGTTAAGCTACGTGCAGATAACCAAGAACTGCGTGACAGCGTATCAGTCAGGGTTAGAAGCGGTGGAAAGTGGAGAGGTATTTTACTAGTTAAATCTAATCTACAAATGTTATACAAAATATTGAGCTATAACAAAATTTTGCAGTTCTTATGGACTCCTGCGACAACTCGATATTTCTGGTATGTAACCTCATTTCATTTCTAGAACTTTCCTTATTTAGAAAGTTTCTACTTATAGACATTCTATATTTGGCATTCCTTATACACAACAAACATACATATTTTACACCATACATTAGTGTTTGATTATTTTAGTCAACACAACATTATTATCTTCTTATGGTGACACACTTTGAGCTGAAAACATTACTAAAACGATAATTTTATCGGTTGAACAATAAACGTAACGATTTAATTTAAACGTGACTCGAATTGAACGAACCATCGAACCCGACACCAAGGGTTGACCGACCACCCATGTGGCCAGCCACACTCCCTCATTCGAACCCTCTAGTCGGCCGAACCCTTGTAAGGGTGAGGTTGAATTTTGTTGATCTTATCCTATTGATCTTATCTCCATCTTAATTCAAAGGAGACCTACCCCAAGTACAACTCTTATTCCTTGATCATTATAAAAGCTTCTCATTTGCTAAAACCTAATCCCTTTTACCCTTGGAAGCCGTCGACCATCACCACCCATTCAACCCTTGTTCGTCCGATCAAGCAAGCATCTCCACCCGGTTTCTTGCTCTTGTTCGATCTACATCCCAAGGTATGCCAATTTTCTCTCTTGTTTGCTTGAGTTCTTCCTTGTTTCGGTGTTAGATTGAACCCGAGACCATGGCCCAAGGCCACATGGTCTCGGTCATGCATTATTCTTCAAAGCCGAGGCTTATAAGCAAGCCTAGATCCGATCGCATGCATGTGTGTGTGATTAAGGCTTGATTTTGTTACTAGACCCGTTTCCTAGAACCCTAGATCTCGACTTGGACATGCTAATACCTTAGATCTCGAACCCTAGGCTCGATTTAGCCACAAAACCCGTAGGGTTTATGCCATTCGGCCAACCCTAGGTTAAACCCTAGCCGAACTCACCAAACCCTAACCCTAATTGACCTTCATGATTGACTATTTGACCATTTGATAGCTAGATTTACCAAATTTGACTTTGGTTGACCAAATTTTAGTATACCTCAAACCCTAACCGAAATCTTGAAGCTTTAGTTGACTTTTGTTAACCAATTTTGACAAATGTTGACCAATAAATCAAACCGGGTCAAGGCCGGATCTTGACCCAAACCGATCAACCCAAACCCGAATACCCAATCGGGCCAAGGCCCGTACTTGGCCTAATTCGATCTATCTTAGCCCATCGGGCCCAAACTTTAGTTGGCCCATTAGTAACCAAGCCCATTTGGACCAAAGCCCAAACCTTTGGCCCATACCCAACCAAACCAAACCCAATTGGGCCAAGCCCAATTCAAGGCCTAACTCTATTGGACCCAAGCCCAATATGAGGCCCAAGTGGCCCAACCTAGTGGCCCATTAGGCCCATCTAGGCCCATTAGGCCCAATCCATTTCATTTCATATCATTTCATTTCGAGAATCATTTCATTTCATGCCATTTCATTTTGGAGCCTATTTCATTTCATTTTATAAAACCCGATGCATTTCATTTCATTTCATTTTATTAATCCAAGTTCATTCGATGTCACAAAACATATAACATAACATTTAACGTATATCATATATCTTATATCGTATATAGTATCGTCGGTGTTAGCTTAGTCTAATCAGTAGTTAAATCATTTAGGAAGCTAGGAGTCTCCCGAGGATTCCTCTGTCTTAAGTCTCTTGTTACTAAGCTTTGCCAGGTGAGTCCACAGACCCCTTTTACTCTTTTAACTGTTTTATAAACTTTGGGGTGGAAAACATAAACACAATTGCTACTATTTTACTATGACTGTACAACATCGGTACATTTTCATTATCGCGTTGGCATGACAAACAATTATTATACCGGACTAAGGTTACCAGCAATCATTAACTAGTGGATCTAGACCATGGATATGCAGATAGTACTATTGGCTGACACTCATCCTCCCAACGAACGTTTGATCATTACTTGGTTTATCCAAGACATCTCCGGGAGTGTATATCCATAAAATAACATAACATACTGGAGTTGAAGTGTTGATTGTGGACTTAGGGGTTGGTATATTAACTCAATAGACTAGCTACCTGTTGGGGATAACAGTTCATGCGATATCAAACACAACATTTTGTTCAACACTTTTTCATAAACATAACTAGTAGTTGTATACATTCTACAACTATACTAAACATTTTCATACTTACTACTCATATCATATGAGTGTTGAACCTTATACATTTTCAGTCATAAACCATTTTCATAACAAACATTTTGAGTAGCAAATCACTTTACTCTTATCATAAACATTAACCCTGTGGATTCACTCAACATTATTGTTGACCCTTTTACTATTTATGTTTTTCCAGGTAATTAGGTGCAGTGGAGTTTGGAGGATATGAGCATTGGGATTGTCGTGAGCCATGGTTAAAACATTAAGTTTACGAACAATCATTTCATTTCAAACAATTTCTATTTTATGAAACTTGCTATTTTTTGAAACTTTCTACTTTTGGAAAGTGAAACAAACCTTTATTTTTCGTTATTGCGTGGTTGTTTGTTTACTTAATTTTTGCTATGTTGTCATGAACGTTACACCTCCGTTCTTCCGCAAAACATTTTAAATGAAGTAAAACTCATTTTTGGCGGGGTGTGACAACTCCCTATGAAAATTTTGCCGGTGTTCTATCACCAGTGTGTACATACAACCCCCAGAACTGGTTATGTGTAACATATGTTATTCATTGGGAAGTAGTTGAGCAGTACTTACCCAACAGGGTTTTGAGACAATTTTCGTATTACCAACATATTCCAATGGCGCCCCTCTTTACTATAGCGGATCATAGGTTGTTACGTAAACAGATGCGTAGAGGACGCGTAGGTAAAGATTGGCGGGTGGAGCTTGTCGTTTATGTGACACACTGGAACAACCGGCTTAATTTTTCCTTCAGCGGACAATGGATGAGCAGTCCAACAACTGCTGATGATTATATGCCTTGGTACTTTCAGCGTACCATAGGCTTTATTAAAAATCCAAGGCCTGTTGGAGGCAACTTTTCACGTGGCCATAATCTGGGAGGAGCTTTAAATGTTGCGGTAATATGTCATAATAATGTTTATATGTACACTTAGTTATAATATGTATTAATAATTGATATAACATGTATGTAGGTTGATGGGTTAACACATCTTCAATCGATAGCAACCAATGTTGGGACAACAGCAGTTTCAGCCTTTTGTAGATGACATGTATCAATGGTCCCAGACATACTTGCATCAAGCCGGTGCGGAAGAACGTCCAAGTTTTTGTACTGCTCGTGTGTCAGAACATCACCAACAACCGCCAACGCTGACACAGGAGGAATTAATGCCGGTTCCTAGATGGATGCGGGGGGCTCGTAGGTCCCAACAAACACAAACAGAAGATGAGGGCCCATCAAACCAGGGGGATTCTAGTGCCCAACAAACACAAACGGAATATGCTGGTGGTGCAAGTACATCACACCAAATGGGCTACGTTCCAAGTTCAAACTTTCAACAGGGGGGTTCTAGTACGCAATTTCAAAACGAAAATCCAATTAATATGGATGGGATATCTCAAAACGATTATAATTTATTCCCGGAATTGGTTGCGAATACCCCCCCCCCCCCCCCCCCCCGGCGTATGCTCACCAACAATATTCTCACGAATTCAGTTTCACAGATCCCCCTCAGAATTATTTCGCGGGCCAATTTTCTGATCAAAAACCTAATAGAAACGTGAGTCCGGTCCATCCGTTTGACATCAATATAGACCCATCTAATCCGGAAGAACAAGTTAGGCCGGTAAGAAACAGAAGACCGCCGAATTGTGGGACAGGAGGTAGAAGGGGCCACAATCATTAGCTTATATTTTTGCCCAAAGTTGTATTATGCAATTATTTATTTTTGTTTTAATTTTTTGACATTTGCAAACCACTTAACTTTCTCACCCGTGTTTTGTTTAACGAATTTTATATGCATGGAAACCTTGACCCGGGTACTACAAATCCCGTATATACACTTACGTCCAAAACCTTTAAAATTGGAGTTATTCATGCATTAAATTAGCATTTTGAATGTTTTTCCATTACAAAAAACCATTTTAAATGACAAATAAACACTAACATCATTTTATAAATTAATACCAAATACAATTGAAACTTTAATCCAAATCATCAAATAAAACCACAGATCTAAAAGGAAAAATTTCGGGTTGTGATTCTAAAATATGATAGCTATACAAATCACGAGCCATAAGTTGTCGATAACCCGTAGCGATCTGATTACTACCGACGACTCCATCTTGCTTGATTGATTTCCCTGTTAACAAATAGTGCATAAACTTACAAACAATCACAGCAGAGTCTTCTTCCCTTCCTTGAGGTATGCCTTTGGCGAAATAAAGATTCGCCTTAACTTGGGGGTTTCTTTCTTCATAGGAGAAACTCCTTTTAAAACCGGGCAAAACATCTCGCCAACGTTTTAGGGTTGTCGTAAGCACGTCATGCTTTATGGAACGACGACAACTACAAAATAATCATGTATCGTTGCTAACAAGATCCATCTGCACAAGCAACCAAACGTTATCATTTAAACGTAACGGGATGTATAAGACATCTACGTGAAGGTGTCAAACTGCCATCTGCATATTTTACAGCATCTGATCCGTGAGGTGGTAAGAGTAGAGACTCAAACTTGGTAGGCATTATTGTCCATCGCTTATATTCTCCAGTATTATAGCCAAGATACAATCGATAACGCATCCATCTTCTAACCCAACAATCTATATGCTGTAATAAATATACAATCATTTACCTTTGAGATTCTATTAAAAATATGGATAATAACATAATTAAATTACGTACCCAACGGAACAAAACTGAGCTTGAAATCTCATCTAACAGGGTACTCCAAAACTCTCTAGGTACCTGGGTACGACCTAAGAATACAATATAGTAAAAGGTTTGATTCCCGCGCCTATCCCCGTTCAAGTAAAATTCCTCTACACTCCTGGCCCAACCATACTCCTCAACCAAGTCAATTGTGTCTGATTGTTGATTACCTATTGAGGAGTTTTGAGTTTCCTGCTCCACAGCCTGTAATGTCGGTGGAGGCATTTCTCTCGTACGTCGCATCCTATGTGTGCTTGCTTCCTGAACCGCCTCCTCCTTCGCCCCTTCATAAGCCAGGTTATCCATTTCATGCATTGTCTGTTGCATCTCCTCAATGATAAGTCGAAGTTCATGAGCTCGACCTTGTTGACCCATTTGGTCAACTGATTCTTCTAACATCTGAATCTGTAGATGAAGTTCATAGATTAAAGTTTGTTGTCTTCTCCACATGGTATTAGAAAAATGCTATTTTCCTCTTTTTTTTTTATTTTTTTTTAAAGGAATCTTGATTTTTATGGTTTTTTTTTTTTTGGTGAAGTGTGGGAGGAAAAGATGTGTGGTTTAGTGGTGGGTATGAAGTGTGGAATATATAGCCGAGGGCTGAAAATTCGGTCGCCTAAAGCCAGCCTCGGGGAGGCACTTTTTATTGAAGCCGGCCTCGGGGAGGCATTTTTAAGGGTCTGTGTCAGTCTTGCCCAAAGCCGGCCTCCAAGAGTCCTATTTCAATAGGAAAGCCGGCCTCCGGGTCTCCGGAAAGCCTATTTTTGAAAAGAGAAAAAAAACGAGCTTATTTGTGAAAACCAGGCAAAAACAAGCCTATTTTTGAAAAACATTCCTACCAGTGCCATCAAAATTAAAAATGTTTTCTTCAAACCGCATACATGAAGCACTCATTCAAAAGAGAATTGATATTTATAGTTTTATACCATAAATTAAAATTACTTCTCATACCACATTGTACAAATTTTAAAGCAAACTGTACAACTATACTAAAACATAAATATGGTATAGAAATTAATTTGTGTGTTTTGAATATCACTCCCTATTTCAAAAGCACCATACATGTTAATTTGTTTGAAATGGCTTGAACTCATGTGCGCCCGGGCGACCTCCGGACACGAATGCAGCTCCGAAATCCCGGGCTCATGCGGGTCAATTTTTGCATCTCATCGACACTGTAGTTGTCTCGTACTGACCTCCTCAGTACTGATTTTTTCATACTGACCACCTCAGTACTGAACTGATCAATACCGACCTCCTCGGCACTGAGTGTTCGACTGGACTGCGCTGCAGTACTGACCCGTGGGCTGCGCTGAGCTACAGTCCAATACTGAGCTGCTGTGCAGAATGCCTGGACTGAGCTGCAGTACTGACCTGCAGTCCAATACTGAGTTCCTGCGCTGAACTGCAGTACTGACCTGCGCAGCAGACTTCCTGTACTGAGTTCCAATACTGACTGGCTGCGCTGAGTTCCAATACTGAGTTCCCGGGCTGACTTCCAATACTGACCAGCGCTGGCAGTTATGAAAAACCAGCAGTAATTGCAGATTAGCGTTTTGATTTCTTGTTTAATATTATTGAATGCATTTAATATTTTGAGTAAACATTAGCTATCATTCTACACTATAAATAGAGACATTGTGTCTCATTTGTAGACACACCTTGACACACATACTTCTTCTTTCACAACTTTCTCTCTAGAAAACTCTCTCAATTTAGGTACTTGTTATGGCTTGGATTATATTCGGTAGTGTAAAACTACTCGGTTGTTTTACCCTGGGAAATAGACAACGAATCTATTTTAAGGGGATCGTGAATTTCACGAGACTCAACCAAAACCGTGTACTTGTTTGTTCTATTTAATTTTGTTTCAATCTTTGTAAACGTTTTTAGTCAATTTCTCTTATTGTATTGTATTTTATTTAATGAAAATTGGTATTTTATTAGCTCCTACAAACTTAAAATAGAGTTTTCCTCTCTTTGCTAATACCGGTTGGAAAATACAAAGTCTTTTTTCGGGTTTTTGCTCTTTAATAGCATAGATTCGGAAAAAGTGGTGATTGAAACGTTTATTTAGAACAAAAGGTTCAATTGAGTTTTTGAAAATTTCCAATTTTGTTTTGTTTAAGTTGTTAAATCAAATTTTTGGATTTAAAGTTTATTATATCAAGTTTTTAAAGTTTGATTTTAATTAACTTGGTATATTGTTTAATACAATTTTGGATTTAAAATTTATATTTGTGGACATTGGTTGTAAGATACAAGATAGTTATAGACTTCTTGAGTTGATTCTTTTAAAAAGAGGATACTTGAAATATATCTTACTTCTAGTTGAAATAAGTATAATTGTTGAGGCTTTTTGGTCAAATATTTGAATTTTTTGTTGATAAAAATGACAAATATTGTGACAATGCCTAACATGGAAATGCATATGAAGGAAGATGTGCATATTGTGGCTATGATTTCCGATTTGTCGGAAGTTAATCTGGTGGGAAACGATTCAAGTGGATGGTATGTCGATACGGGTGCAACCCGTCATGTGTGTTTCAATAAAAGTTTGTTTACCACTTTCAAAGATGTTGAAAATGGACAAAAAATTTTTATGGGAAACTCGGCTACCGCGGATATCAAAGGTGAAGGAAATGTCATCTTAAGGATGAATTCCGGAAATGATGTCACATTAAGCAATGTGTTGTATGTTCCGGCGATTCGTAAGAATATTGTGTCCGGATGGTTGCTTACTAAGTTTGGATTTCGAGTTGTGATTGAATCCGATAAGATTGATTATCAAAAAGTGGAATGGATGTTGGTAAGGGTTATGCCCTTAATGGTATGTTTAAATTAAATTTAAGAAAATTAAGAAAATTAAGGTTGTTCGAAGTGATCGAGGAGGTGAATATGTTTCTCCTTTTGCGGAAATATGTTCTCAAAATGGAATAAGACATGAATTCACTGCTCCTTATTCGCCACAGCAAAATGGTATTGCCGAGCGAAAGAATCGTACCTTGAAAGAGATGGTTAATGCCATGCTTATAAGTTCGGGGTTAAACCATGAAATGTGGGGGGAAGCCGTTTTGTCGGCTAATTATCTTTTAAATAAGATACCACGTAAGGAAACGGATGAAACACCGTATGAACTTTGGTTTGGAAGAAAACCTTCGTATAAGTACTTACGAGTGTGGGGGTGCCTTGCTAAGGTAGCCATTCCTCTTCCTAAGACTCAAAAGATTGGGTCTAAAACGGTTGATTGCATATTTATTGGTTATGCACATCATAGTAGTGCCTATCATTTTCTTGTGCATGAATCTAAGATTCCCGATATACACAAAAATACGATTATGGAATCAAGGAATGTGTCATTCTTTGAAAATGTGTTTCCTTGTTTAGACAAAGAACAAGGAAGTTCGTCTACACGTGTTGACGAAGTTGTCCATGATGAGAGACAACAGCAACCTCAATTAGAAGAGGTTGAGCCTAGAAGAA
Source organism: Calendula officinalis (assembly GCA_963853835.1). Taxonomy (NCBI): domain Eukaryota; kingdom Viridiplantae; phylum Streptophyta; class Magnoliopsida; order Asterales; family Asteraceae; genus Calendula; species Calendula officinalis. The sequence continues at coordinate 25,169,635 of OY970834.1, forward strand.
GTAAAAGGGCAAGGATTGAAAAATCCTTTGGTTCGGACTTTGTCACATATATGGTAGAAAGTGAACCAAGGACCTACCGTGAATCGGTAACTTCTTCGGAAGGACCTCAATGGAAAGAAGCCATCAAAAGCGAGATAGATTCTATCTTACAAAACCATACGTGGGAGCTAGTTGATCTTCCTCCGGGTTGCAAAACTTTAGGCTACCGATGGATTTTTAAGAAAAAGATGAAAGCGGATGGTTCCATTGATAAATATAAAGCGAGCTTGGTGATCAAAGGATATAGACAACGAGAAGGTCTAGATTACTTTGATACCTACTCACCGGTAATGCGAATAACATCAATTCGGATGGTACTTGCGATCGCTTCCATAAGAAATCTAGAGGTTCATCAAATGGATGTGAAAACTGCCTTTCTAAACGGTGATTTAGAAGAGGAGATTTATATGGAACAACCGGAAGGCTTTACTGCTCCCGGGCAAGAGGCAAAAGTATGTAAACTCGTTAAATCATTGTATGGATTGAAACAAGCTCCTAAATAATGGCACCAAAAGTTTGACAATGTCATGCTAGAAAGTGGTTTTAAAATTAACGAGTGTGACAAATTTGTTTATGTGAAAAACATAAGTCATGGATATGTCATCTTATGTCTTTATGTAGATGATATGCTTATCATTGGAAGCAATGATAAGATGACTCAATCTACAAAAGATATGTTGAAATCAAGGTTTGACATGAAAGACATGAGCTTGGCGGATGTCATTCTTGGAATCAAGATTGTACGCACTCATGATGGACTTGTGTTAACGCAAAAACACTATGTTGATAAAATTCTTGAGAATTTTAGTGCGGGAGACACTAATAAAGTTAGTACTCCAATTGACACCTCTCACCATCTACATAAAAATAGAGGTGAAAGTGTGAATCAATTAGAATACTCAAGGATTATTGGTAGTCTAATGTACCTAATGAGTTGTACAAGACCGGATTTAGCTTATGATGTGAGTAGGCTAAGTAATCCAAGTGTTGAACATTGGAAAAGTATTACTAGAGTACTTCGGTACTTGAGGTACACTAGAAATTATGGATTGCATTATACTCGATATCCAGCTGTGATCGAAGGATATAGTGATGCGAATTGGATATCGGATATAAAGGATTCCAAATCTACAAGTGGTTATGTGTTTACCCTTGGAGGTGCGGCTATATCTTGGAAATCGTCCAAGCAAACGGTTATAGCTAGATCCACAATGGAATCCGAGTTTATCGCCTTGGATAAAAGTGGTGAAGAGGCGGAATGGCTACGCCAATTTGTGGAATGTATTCCAAATTGGTCGATGCCTTTGTCTTCCATTTGTATACATTGTGATAGTCAATCGGCTATTGGTAGAGCCAAAAGCACAATGTATAATGGTAAGTCAAGGCATATTCGACGTAGACATAACTCGATACGACAACTACTCTTAACTGGAGTTATCACGATTGACTATGTCAACTCAAAAGATAACATCGCGGATCCCCTTACGAAAGGCTTAAGCAAAGAGTTAGTTAATAAGTCGTCGAATGGAATGGGACTAAATCCCTTGGAATAAAGTTTATGCGAAGGAAATCTAACCTAGTTGACTGGAGATCCCAAGATCTAGGTTCAATAGGACAACCTAATTGTATAAATGAAGGGATGTCACTGTGGGGGTAACAGAATTCCTCCAAACATTCTTAAAGGGAGTATATTGTACTACTTCCTAGTCCATTCCTAGGTCAGTGACAATGAGGATAAGCACTATGGCTTTTAATGATTCGTGATAGAGAATCACCTATGTGAGAGAGAAGTGGGGTCGCTTCGAATGGAATTGTTGGGCACAATTCTTAGTAGCTCTCGCAGAACCAGACAGTGTCCATGACCAAGACGGGCACGATAAGAGGATATGAACAAGTTAGGGAGAGTCTTGTGAGAATGTATAATGTCGTCTACACAAAAGGCGGACTCAGTTCAAGGACATCGCGTCTACTGACTACTAGGAGACTAAGTGTGCTTCTCAAGGGAATGTTCAAAGGCTAACACCTACCTATCCTTTGCAAGACTTAACTGTTGAACATTTATCGATATTTTGTGGTGTTTTCAATCGATCTCTATTCATGTGGGGGATTGTTGGAAAAAGTTGTGATAAAATGATTTTTCACCAACTTTGGACCTATATAATTGTATATATATTTGTTATATATAGTTATTGGTTGGTAGCTTTGTGTTCTCCTATGTGAGAGCTACGCAACGGTATATAGCGTGTCCAAAGTCGAGTTGTGGTGAATGAGATATCGACTCTCAAAGTAGGGTGTTTGAAACAAGAAATCTTGGAAGTGGGGATGTTGGGAGAGTATCCCACATTGGAAAAAGATCAAATCATTTGTTGGTTTATAAGGTTGGAAGTATGATGGAAGATTAAATCCTTATACATGGGTTTTACCCGCACGCCTACGCGCCGGGGGGGGGGGGGGGGGGGGTGCAAATAATTTGGCCTGAAATGGCTTGAACTCATGTGCGCCCGGGCGACCTGCGGACACGAATGCAGCTCCGAAATTCCGGGCTCGTGCGGGTCAATTTTTGCATCTCATCGACACTGTAGTTTTCTCGTACTGACCTCCTCAGTACTGATTTTTTCATACTGACCACCTCAGTACTGAACTGATCAATACCGACCTCCTCGGCACTGAGTGTTCGACTGGACTGCGCTGCAGTACTGACCCGTGGGCTGCGCTGAGCTACAGTCCAATACTGAGCTGCTGTGCAGAATGCCTGGACTGAGCTGCAGTACTGACCTGCAGTCCAATACTGAGTTCCTGCGCTGAACTGCAGTACTGACCTGCGCAGCAGACTTCCTGTACTGAGTTCCAATACTGACTGGCTGCGCTGAGTTCCAATACTGAGTTCCCGGACTGACTTCCAATACTGACCAGCGCTGGCAGTTACGAAAAACCAGCAGTAATTGCAGATTACTGTTTTGATTTCTTGTTTAATATTATTGAATGCATTTAATGTTTTGAGTAAACATTAGCTATCATTCTACACTATAAATAGAGACATTGGGTCTCGTTTGTAGACACACCTTGACACACCTACTTCTTCTTTCACAGCTTTCTCTCTAGAAAACTCTCTCAATTTAGGTACTTGTTCTGGTTTGGATTATATTCGGTAGTGTAAAACTACTCGGTTGTTTTACCCTGGGAGGGGGTGCAAATAATTTGGCCCGAATGGCTTGAACTCATGTGCGCCCGGTTGACCTGCGGACACGAATGCAGCTCCGAAATCCCGGGCTCGTGCGGGTCAATTTTTGCATCTCATCGACACTGTAGTTGTCTCGTACTGACCTCCTCTGTACTGATTTTTTCATACTGACCACCTCAGTACTGAACTGATCAATACCGACCTCCTCGGCACTGAGTGTTCGACTGGCCTGCGCTGCAGTACTGACCCGTGGGCTGCGCTGAGCTACAGTCCAATACTGAGCTGCTGTGCAGAATGCCTGGACTGAGCTGCAGTACTGACCTGCAGTCCAGTACTGAGTTCCTGCGCTGAACTGCAGTACTGACCTGCGCAGCAGACTTCCTGTACTGAGTTCCAATACTGACTGGCTGCGCTGAGTTCCAATACTGAGTTCCCGGACTGACTTCCAATACTGACCAGCGCTGGCAGTTATGAAAAACCAGCAGTAATTGCAGATTACTGCTTTGATTTCGTGTTTAATATTATTGAATGCATTTAATGTTTTGAGTAAACATTAGCTTCTACACTATAAATAGAGACATTGGGTCTCATTTGTAGACACACCTTGACACACCGACTTCTTCTTTCACAGCTTTCTCTCTAGAAAACTCTCTCAATTTATGTACTTGTTCTGGCTTGGATTATATTCGGTAGTGTAAAACTACTCGGTTGTTTTACCCTGAGAAATAGACAACGAATCTATTTTAAGGGGATCGTGAATTTCACGAGACTCAACCAAAACCGTACTTGTTTGTTCTATTTAATTTTGTTTCAATCTTTGTAAACGTTTTTAGTCAATTTCCCTTATTGTATTGTATTTTATTTAATGAAAATTGGTATTAGGTCCTATAATTAATAGAACAAACAAGGAGTGGAGAAAATTTTGAAAATGGCATATATTATTATCTAATTCGGTATATTGATTTATAGGTTTAAAATGTAAACCTAGATGAAAGATGACCGAGCATCCTCTACAGCTCTTAGGTGGTGGACTTTGTTTCCTAGTGTTTGACAAAAACGGCAATCAACTTGTAAACTTGTACCATGTGCATGATTACCAATACTTAAGGATAATACTGTCTTTCCAAACAACATTGATAAATTACTCAATTGCTCATTTTACCTGTAATGACGTATTTTAAATTGGATTTATCTTCTTTGCTTGTATTAAACCAGCCACGTTAACGTGCTTAACTTAATTAATTACGAGTTTATTATATTAGTTTAAGTAGAATGTGGGGTCTTTATCAGATTATTTTATGAACATAAACACTTATTTTAATTGGATCTTGATTACTTAACACATTAGTTAATTAATTTTAGTACGCTAAAATATAAATGATACTTCCTCCGATTCAAAATAAGTGATACACTTTGGATTTCACGGATTTTGGGGCAAAAGTTTATAATGATGGTTAAATTAGATTAATTGGATGGTTAGTGGGAAATGGATCCCACATTTTTTGAATAAAATGGAGTTAATGATGTTTAAAAGTAAAAGTAAGGGTAAAGGGGTCTTTTCACTTTGTTAAAGTAGATAGTTAGTGGGTGTGGGTCCACTATTTTTTTCCAAATTAGGTAATTTTTCAAAGTGTATAACTTATTTTGATATACCCCAAAAAGGAAAGTGTATCACTTATTTTGAATCGGAGGAAGTAGGAAAGGAACATGGAGAGATAATTAGCAAACGTATTATTAATTAAATAAAATATGAAACGTGACATCGTTGTCGTTGAAAACAAATTTTTATATAAATCCTTGCCAAACAACCTTGATAATCGCTACAGATTTGGACTAACTCTATCTTTAATTACTCGTTAGTTGTAATTATTGCTTCTATTTTTCATTTTTAAATAATCATTATTCTACATGTAATGGTAACTGACATGTTAGAAAATCCCAATTTAAATAGCTAAACATAGTTTTGTATAAATTTGAATGTTGTTTGTTCATTTTAGGAAAGTTATAAATCAACGGAAAACGGTTGAAAGGGTACTCAAACACGGGACATAATCTCCACTAGCTAAACATATTTATATTTAATATTACATTTTATTAAATTTAATGAAATTTTATGAGTATGATTAACTTACAAAAGTCAGATAAAACAATGTTCTTGTTTCATAATGATAAATGATATTAATCACACTAGCAGGGTACCCGCGCAATGCGGCGGTGGATACCCTATAACTATATTTTGCGATAACGATAGTGATTTTACGATGGTGGCAGTAGTGATGGTGTGTTCGGTAGTGATTGTGAGGGTAGCGATGATATACAACTTCTTCTAATTTGTTTTTGCGGGATTGGTATAAATTTTCATTTATAGCAATTGGTTAACTCACAGTGACTATTTAGAGGAGGTCTTGTGTTCGAATCCTGCAAGCAACTTTTTTTATTATTTGATTTTAATTTAGTTGAAGAAGTTACTAAAAGTGGAAATCTTCTTAAACTTAAAATTAATGAGCTCCTTAAAATTCCTAAATATGGTAGTCCTAAATGCACTAGTAAGTAGTAAGATTAGTCTTCGTTAAAATTGAAAGTATTATGTATTTCTTATAGCTTCGTTCTGTAGTTATGATACTAAATATTGAACACAACCTAGGTTTGTATGTGTATAGAACCAATGTTTTGGATATTGACATGTCTACATCTGGTTGGGCATCCCATCGAGTTTTTGGTCCAACTAGATCGTTAAAACATTAGAGGGGTGGGTGTAATCACGGTGAAAAGGTTCGCCGGCTGTCACATAGCCATTTCACCCTTGCCACCACACCGGCCGTTGGGTGAGTGAGGGTGTGCGTCGGAAGTTCGGTGAAGGAGAGAGAGAAGATAGTTTTTCTTTTTTCTAAGGCTATGGGGTATGGGTGCAACACACATACCAAACTTTTATGCCACCTCATCTGCCACCTCAACAACCACACCACCCCCCACACCACATCATCTCTAGGAAATACTCATCACACCACACCATTTTAGTTTCCATCTCACAATTTTTTACATTTTGTTTTTTAAACATAAAATCACACCATTTCATTTTTGATATAAAATTACCTAAATAATCAGTTCATAATGTTATATTGTTAAAAATCCCAATAAAAAAATCAATAAAAACCCCAGTAGAAAACCCAATAAAATAACCAACTAAAAAACTTAATAAAAAAAACCCACTAGCCTACCCCAATATCACTTAAAAAAACCAATAAAACAAACCCTACTTTCATTTTCACAGAAAACGCCCCCACGCTTTCTTCTTCACAGAAAAAAAAAAACGATCGGAAGCAGGCAAGCAGCTATCTTTTTCCGGCGTTCAGGTATTTTTTGTCTTTTCTCCAGTATTATAATCGGTCAATGGTTATATTACTCGAAATCCCAACCCCCACGCCCCGTTTCCCTGCGTTGCCGTTGCCCTCCTCCACCAACGCCAACTGTAATGACCGGAAATTTGTAAATAAATAAATTATGTTAAAATATGATAATTATGGATAAATCATTTAGAACACGTGGAAATTAGTTTCGTGTCGTTTGGATAACGTATGAGAAAGTTACGGACGAAACCGGGTCAAGACAAAGGTCGAAAGGTGCAGCCTGCCTGGTTGCAAGAGTTCGCGACGCGAACTAGTTCCTCACGGACGTGAGGATCGATCAGAGACTTGGGGTTTTCAGAGATCGAAGTTCGCGACCAGTTGGCGACGCGAAGGAGTTCGCGACAAGGGTAGTTCTCGTCGCGAACTCTTGTTCACGGCGCGAACTCTGTCAGGCTCAACATTAAAGTCGGGTTTTGGTCATAAATGCTATCCATAAACCCTAGTTTTCTCTCCTTGGCGATTTTTGAGTGCAAAGGCTGTTCTTGGGTGATTTCTTCATCAAAGCTTGGCAGATTTCACTCCTAGTTGAAGATTAAAGGTATATCTTCACTCTTTGATCATTGTAGTTTAGATCTATGCATTTCTAAGCTTGGGTTTGAAACCCTAGTTCTTGGGGTTTTCTTAAATGGTGAAATAAATGTTGTCTACACTTAATAGATGATATTTTAACAAAGGAAACAAGTGTATGGTTAAGATTTGTAAGAATCTTAAGTTTTGGTAAAACCTAGAGTTTTGGAAATCATCCAAATTGAGGGAAAGTGTTATTAAAGGGTTTCTAGTGATAAAAGGTTTATTATTAGTAGTAAAAATTGTTGTTGAACAAGTTGTGAATATTATGATAGGTTTTTGGTGAAGTCTTGGAAGGTCCTAGCTTGTTGGGGCAAAAGGATTGGGTGTGAAGAACACATTTTGAGCATTATTTGCTAAGGTGAGTACGTGTGGACTTTACTGAGTACATAGCCATGGAAATACATTTTATTTACTTGTGATCGGTCTATTTGATTATTTGTGTAGACTTGTTGTATGTTGAGTTAGTTGATATTATCGTTAATAGTTAACTAACTTGTTTGGTGATAGATGTGATAGCCGAGGGCTTGGATTGACATAACCGTTGAGTTGTGGTATGAATGAGATGATGTGATGACGCGGGGGACCCCCGGTCATGAGGTGTGGATTGAGGGGCAATTGGGTGGATTCCCATCGACTCATCCACATTAGTAGTCTTGCTAACTGGACGTAATCCGGTGAGTAAGGCAGGTATCGGTAGATTGAGCGAATCCCTCTTGCCGGTATCTTGAAGCTTATTAATGGCGATGGATTTCGGTTAATAAGCTAATGTGAAACTTATTAATGGCGATGGATTTCGGTTAATAAGTTAATTTGCTTCTAGTTAGTGCAGTGGATTCCGATAGCTAGATATGATTGCTAGGGAGCAAGATCGATGAGGTCACAATAGGGTGACTAGACTTAGTTGACGTGCTTGTTTATATATTTATGTTTATATAATCTGTTGCTTGATATCCTTGGGTCTAAAACCCATGTAGCTCACGAGACTTTCTTGTCTCACGTACTCCTTGTTTGTTTTGCTATGCACTCATGTTCGGGATCGAAGATTTAGGTACGCATGGATAGAGATGCGGGGCCTAGAATAGAAGAGCACTAGAACGGATTTAAACTTAGCTTTGGTTTTGATATATTTTGTAACACCAAACTTATACTCTGATTTTCATACCAAAGGTTTTTGTAAATCCATATTTTGGGAATAGTTCTTCTATTTAATGAAAATGATGCATATTTTGGCCAAATGTTTTATTATGAAAAATGAGGTGTTACACAACCCCCCACGCCGTTTGGGGGGGGGGGGGGGGTTCCGAACCACCACCACGTCGTGCCTCCTCCACCTCAGCACCTACCCCATGTTTCCCCTGCCCATACCAAGCAGCCTAAGGGTATTTTTATAAGTGAGGGGTATTTTGGTGGGTCCCAAACGAATATTATTGGTTAGTGATGGTAGAGGGGGTATTTGACTATCTGGGGTTTTGAATGTGAAATGTGAAATAATGATGTGGCGCATAGGTGGCGCAGAATTGGCACTCCGACTTGTGTTACCACACCTAATGCTCTTATATAGAACTTTCATTTGTATTAAGATACTAAATATACAGTTTCATGTACAGTGGCTGACCCAGAACGAATGTTTAGGGTAGCACATTTTTTTCGACGTAAATATAATAAGATTAACATAAAAAAAACACAGGTTAATTAAACATTACAAAACGACAAACTAGATATTACATTTTAAAGTTGTCTTCTTCGTTGATTTGTTTTCCGAAAATGACTTATTACATTTGCATATGTAACCACCATAAATGGCTTCTTTTCCACGCCGTAAATCATTTTGTTTCTATTGTTTGGCATGTGTTTTTGATGATTCCAATTGAAAGACAAAATGGGTGTTGAGCTTTTTTTTCTTCAAATTATCATAAAGTTGAAAGTGAATTTTATTTATTATATTAAATTGAAATTTGAGCTCTTTAATAATTTAAACTAATTTAGAGCTTTCAAGTTTGGACTACTTTTTTGCTAAAACTATAAGTAAAGGGTAGCCGAACGTTTTTTTATGAATAATAAACGATCTGCGAACTGGAATCAATACTATATACAACTCGCCTCCAACAATTATGAACAAATTATCAAATGAGACTCTAATACCGTGTGAAGAAACAAAGACGGTAGTGTTTCTTATAATTATCAAAAGAAAAGTATATAACAATACAAGACAAGCACACAATATATATATAGAAAACCTAATAAGAAGTAAAGTAAACATAGGTTAAACATAAGGTCTAAACAAAAAGAGTCCAATATAATTATTAGGCTAACAATTCGAACCTCTTCGTTTTGAAAAAGCACTTCAGTTAAAAACTGAAGAGACCATTAAAAGTGATCTCATACTATGCATAAAAATGAAATTTATGGTGTAATAGTCAATAAAAAATTTATGTGTAGAGTGGCTACCGGCTAGTCAAGTGGTGCTTTTGTAACCAAGAAGACTCAAACCACCCTACAAAATCTTTCAATCATTAACGAGCAAAAGTTAAAAGTAAATTAGGTCAAGTGGGACAATTTGATCAATCTTTACTTTAAAATAAAAGAAACAAAAGCTAGTAATGAATGAATTCGAAAAACTCATTTAAAAACATAATTATAGACTGTAGACTACTAAAATTTTATGGTTTTTAGTAATATATGTTTTTACGATTTTTATCAATTATATTTATACTTCTATAATTAAATAAGATATATCTTACAACATGTTTAAGTTCTGTTATAAGTTCCTAATATATACATTTGTCCACAAATGGACTTCTCTTGTAAACTGTCATTTTAGTATATATGGAATTTTGTCAAAACTAGTTAGAATTTGGAGTTTTTTTAAAAGGTGCTAAATATTTACAAATTTAATGTAACTCAATAGTATAAAGAAATGAAAGATAATAATTAACAGTTTTCTTGCTTCGGCACTATAGAGTATAAAGTTACATAACAATTAACTCGGAAGATTTTTCAAAATATTTGCTAGAAATATGAAAACGAAATAGGGGTTAGCATAAAAACCGAAAACCGAACCGAAACCGAAAAACCCGGAAAAACCGCACCGAAAAAACCGAACCATTTGAAAACCCGATGTCAACGGTTTTGATTTTTGAAAAACCCGAATGTTTGGGGTGGTTTTCGGGGCATATGAAAAACCCGACCGAAAACCCCGCCCCACCATTATTTATATTTCAAGTTTATAAAAATATTTTTATATTTATAAAAGATTTGACATTTAACTACCTTTTACAAGATTTGACATTTAACTATCTTTTAAATAAAAGATATGATTGAATTTTTTAGGTGATATTTAACTATCATTTATTCTTATTCAATTTATGTTAGTTAAAATTTATCATTATATTATATAAAAACTTACTAATTGTTTGTTTAATTTATAAACGAAATGAGTTAAGGTTTGAAAGTTTGGATTATAATATTATTTTTTAAGGTAACAAATTGGTAAATTTAAATAAAAACAAAAAATCGAAAAAAAACCCGAAACTGAACCGCTTTATTGAGAAAACCCCCAAAATTCGGAACTGAAAAACCCGAAACCGAACGGGGTGTAATTCTTAAAACCCGAACTTTTGGGGCGGGTTTTGGTTTTAGATAAAAACTGCCCCAAACCGCCTCATACTCATCCCTAAAACGAAAGACGGCTCATAAAAATACACCCGACCCGACAGTACCCGTTTGGGGAACGTCCAGTGCCAAAGTCACTGAATGGGTAAGTCGCCGATCCCTAAAACGGACTTTATAACTTGACATGAAACCTTTTTTTTTCATCTGTTCCTTGATAGCAACATGTTTTGTTTTTTTTTTTCACCTTACCATTTTTTCCATATTATAATCGATTCTTTGTTTATTTCAATCTTTCATGCTCAATAAGCGTTATAAAAACGCGACCATGTTTTCTTTTATACATAGAAGAAGAAGTAAAAAGTTCATTTTTCTAGAACAAACACTTACTAAACTAAACATTTTTTAAGGGTATTTCATTTATGATGGGTTTTCTGTAGCCAAATTTTGTTCATGATGTACACGATATAAACATTGTTATATTTGTTTCTGAACCTTGTGATACCATATGATAAATGTTTACTCAAATAAATAATTGAATTTGTGTCTTTAGGGATCATTTCAGACACATTACCAGTAAACTAAGTGTAACATTGTCAATTTCAGATTATTATGAATGCGTTGATTTCAATACCCAAACATCCGATCATACTGTTCCTATAAGGCACGGTGAGCGGTTTAGTGGAGCTTTGGCTCCACCATAGAATAGCTTAGACGACTTTGTTATCTTCTAAAATTGGAAGTTTTTCCTCTCTCTACCTCGGACCCACATTTGTGTTTCGACAAACACTATGTTTCATTTAAGCCAACTTAAGGAAATTGTTATGCACACAGCCAATTTACAGAAGGGAATTTCTATCTACAATGACTGGTTTTTCATTACGCAACGAAAATCGAGCAATGAAAAGTAAATCTTGCACCCGAGACAAACATAAGGAAAATCTTAAAAAAGAATTACAAAATAATTTTTTTAGCATTATTTTAACTAGCATGATATCTGTGTTAAGAAGAAGATGGTTATATATTTTATTTTCATTTCATTATATAACCTTTTTTAGATTAAATTTGTAGACCTTGGCTAATGTTACATATTACATGGGTTTCTCAATTCACGTTATATGTATTTTCTTTGGAAATTTTCCATGTCAACTATGTGTGATTATCCAATAGTAAAATCTATATCACTTCTTAGGTTTGTAAAGGAACCGAAAGTTCAAATAATTGTTCGTGAACTATTCGGTCAGAATTTGTTTTATCTTATGGTTATATTTTCTTTCAAATATATACAAGTATAAGAAAATTATAAATATATTTTTAGTTATTATTCATAAGTCTCTCATAATTTTAATTTCTTATGCTTTTGTCGTATAGAAAAACTACATGGGCTTTTATTAGGCCGGTTTTGGTTTTGGCTTTGGTTTTGTTTATTTGTTTGTTCTTTTGGATCTAGGCAAGAGTGGGTTTCGTACACCAAACTTGAATTCATCATTACTCGATTATCATGTTTTATCTTACGTGCAAGTTTAATTAACATGCTTTCATAAACGCAGTTAGCATACTAAATCAATATTTATAAGCTTGGTTTGGCTTTGACTATGTGAATTGACTAGGCATGTATACACGTACAAAGTATCTTTTAAAATAGTTTTTTTTTTTTTTTTTTTTTTTTTTTGGCAACGGCAAATAATATCAACGTAAGCCTACTCACAATTTTCCAGTGAGCACCCCGGGTTCGAGCTCCTTTACAGGGCAAACCTAGCCCCCATAGGGATTTTCAGGGAAAAATCCTCCATATTTATTTGAATGCTGTCTTTTTTATATAATAATAATAGGTTTTTTTTATAATATCTTTTATTTTATTATTTTAAATTATTTTTATATAATTATAGTTTACATATTAAGTAAGTTCGCAATTAATTCAACATGTTTGCACATCTTCTAAATATCAACAAGGATAATAATTATTCAAGTTACCCTAACGTAATTATTAACATGTTAATTTATTAATATGATGTGTATCTTTGCTGTCCGTCGGGGAGCGCGGGTCATAACTTCTCTTTAAACTTAATTTTTAATAACATAATATAACAGTAAATATGATTTTTAGTCTAAAATTCAAAGTATAAACATATTTGTAGCATATAATAATAATAATTTAAACCATAAAGTATTTTATTAATGGGGTGGTTACTTAATAGAACGGTTTCTAGTTAAAATCAAAACGGAACCGAATCCATCTATTTTTTTAAATTTAAGATTGAATCATATGTTTTGAAATGATTTTAGTTTTATCGATTTAGTTTGTCAGTTTTAACGGATTGGTTTTGGTTTTTTGGTTTTCATGTTCACGTATAGTCTACATCTTACTTCCCCATACATCTCATTTGAAGGGACCATGTATTATTATTATTGTTATTTTGTTCTTCAAATATGCAACTGTATCATAATTTTACATCGTTTAAACCATAATTTTACACTTTTAATAAACTCGTTAATCATATGTTGATATGGAAGTTCAAAAATTATTCTATGACAGTCTAGATTGTTGTGGCAGGAAAAGTCAAAGTCAAGAATTCCTATATTTGCGTTGCATCAATAAACTTGTCTTTCAAATTTCGAACCAACCAACAACATTTTCAAACATTTGACTTCCAAAAGACCTAATCAATTTCTTAAAAATGGGTTTAATTGTAAGAAATTTCTCATTCATGGCGGGAACATTGTTCGGAATCTATGTTGCTCAAAATTACTACGTTCCAGATGTTAAAATTCTGGTAAATGAAGCCTTAACAACAGCTAAGCAAGTCGAAGAACGTTATCGTAAACCTAAATAGAAGCATGAGGATGATTTTGAAGGAAGAAAAATAATACCAATTTCTAAGGTTTTTTCTCCCATTAATTCTTTAATTTTTAACAGAAATTAGGGTTCACATCGTTGAAATTGGTCATGGTAGCATGTTATAGGGCTGATAAATTGTATGTTAAAAGAATCCGAATGTTGATGAAATTCAATTAATATTACAATTTTTTTGAAATGTTCTGTTTTTGATCGAATGTAATTGTGTTGCATTGTTTGTCATTGGGAATTGATGGCGGTCATGGCGCTGAGAATGCCCTAATTTTGCAGATTACTGAAGGGCTTCAAAAAATCTACAATTGCTGTTTTTTTTTATTAAAAAATCATCTCCATTGCAATTAGATAGTGTTTGGGAACATGAAATTTGTAGTTTGGGATTGGAATTGGAGGTCTTCTAGTCCAATTTTCTAACTATCAGTTTGTGGGGTTCCATCTTAAAACCAATTGGTTGTAAGAGGAGTAGCCCAGGACACACATTACTGGTTCTTATCTTGTCCAATGTAGAAGCTCGTTTGGCACTGCAAATATGGGTCACTGAAAAAACAAAAGGCTTGCTAAATGAAGAAACTGGGATTGTTCCTGTTACACCTCTTCTTTTGGATGTTTATTGGAAAGACATGGACGCCGAATCTGAATGGGCTAGAGCTAATGAAAGTTTTGATGGATTAGAGGAAGATTATGAAAGTTTAAGAGATGACGTGTCATCTGTTTCTTCCTACAATCCAGCAACAGGAAGTTTACAAAAAGCATTTGGCAGTTCATTATCCTTACAATCATCTGCAGCAAGATCCAATAAGGATATTGATCAAATGTCTTCTACTTCATATATGCCCATTCCTAGGTTATCTGCAGCTACCAGTGATGATAATTTATCAGCTCGAAGTTGTCACTCCAAATCAACAACCAACAAGTTCAAAATCTCCCTCCAATGATACAAGTGTGGAACCTGTTGCATCAGAAGGTTTGATTCGAGGAAGATCATACAACATTAGGCTAGATGATCAAGTTTTACTGGTTCTTATCTTGTCCAATGTGGGACATCTCAACACGCCCCCTCACGTGGATATTTTGGGTTACGTGGGGTCCGTGTGGCCGTTTGACCAACTACGGGTGAACCTTTCTCTGATACCATATCAGTTTGTGGGGTTCCATCTTAAACCAATTGGTTGTAAGAGGAGTAGCCCAGGACCCTTATAAGCACATTACTGGTTCTTATCTTGTCCAATGTGGGACATCTCAACACTAACTAACTTTTCTAGAATTTCAATCTGAGCTATAAAATTGAAGCGAACATATCTATTTGTTAAGATCATAATATTTACTTGAATGTAATCATAAGCCTAATTAAGGCAAGAACACCAATATCTAATCAAGTTTCTAGATTAGCATTTGATCTTGTTGATGATCACAGTTAGTGTTACTGTCGATCCCTTGTAGATTTTAGGCGATTGTAGTGTAATTTCAAAATTTTGTTTGATTAATCATATAAACAGGTTTTAATTAACAAAACTTCATATGCATATTATACATAAATTCTTGGTACATCATGGTTACTTGATAATAAACGTGACATTGGAGAGGGTTTTAACTCTGATCCGATCCGGAACCGCAGTAATTATATGGGTTTGGATCATAGTTTGTGATTCGTTTATTCGTTAACCCGTATCCATTTACCCTTTTACTAAAAGGGTCGGGTATGGATCGATACGATCCAATCCGTTTATAACCCGCCCCGCATTAAATTTTAGTAAAAACTAATTTATATTTTTCAGTTATTGTTTATTTAATTTCTTTTTAAGCACCAATAGAGATTAAGGGTATTTTTCATATATAATACACAGGGCTGACCCAATCATTGTGCGGCCTGTGCGTAGGCCCAACTTAAGGGCATTTTCTTAGTCCAATATAATAGGTTATAGGCTCATGTATATAAAAAATATACTCCGATTGTCATTTGCGAGAAAGTTTCCCACACTCCCCAGACATTTATATTATTAACATTTATATTATTTAAGAGATTTTTTTTAGTATTAATCTATAGTAGACATTCATTTTATTTAAGAAATATTATTTTAATATTAAGTATTCATGTTATATTTATTGGATAATACTTTGTGGAATGCATAATAGTTTTGTAATTTTATTACTATAATGGGTCGGGTAAATGAGTCGGATGTTCGATGATTCGGTAGATAAGGATATAGATTTGATTTTTCAAAGTCCTGTGGGTCACGGAGCATGTATATGGATTTGATTTCTCATCCCTTTAATCCAATATCGTTCCCCAACAAAATCTTTGCCACACGCATGTTGTGCGGCTTGTGCCT
Organism: Calendula officinalis; assembly: GCA_963853835.1. Taxonomy (NCBI): domain Eukaryota; kingdom Viridiplantae; phylum Streptophyta; class Magnoliopsida; order Asterales; family Asteraceae; genus Calendula; species Calendula officinalis. The sequence continues at coordinate 25,185,625 of OY970834.1, forward strand.
TCGTTGAACACCTGAAATTTATAATGATAAACCAAACCATCTAAAAGCTGGAGAAAATCGTCCCTAAAACAACCGCAACTGTTTGACTAATTAACACGAGCACAGTTGACCATTTATATCCTAATCACCATTACAAAACCTAAAAATACCAACGCATAAGTCGAGTTCTCAATATGGTTTATGCTAAAATCAAAGTATTAAAAAGACAAAAGGCACCCGAAGCTGAACACGGTGCAGATCAACCAATCACAAATTGCGGGCTCGATGTATAGGCCATCATCCAATATTTCCGTAAGTCTTGTTTCAACCTCTCGGAAACCGGTAAATTCCTTAGAGTGAAACACAATTTATTCCCTTTTTTCAACTTCTTTTCACATGTTATATCCAAATAATACTTTGTACACTTCAACAAAAGCACCATATGGAGACTAATCATTTTCAACCTATCACGAGTCATCATAGCATATCGCGACTATATGCCGTCACGATAAAGTCGTCACCATAGTCTAGCCGTGATAAAGTCGTTGCCATAGTGTCAGGATCGATTAACTATAGAGAAGTTAATAAACACTTTATATCTAATTGAATATAGAAGTTGCAGCGGATCAACACTATATCAATGTAATTAAGAACAATGAACTGTAAATAATATGCGAAAGTATTAAGAACACAGTTTCACAAAAAGCTTCAATGTATATTATTAAGTTAACAATACACACGTACGTTTACAATTCGTAAGGAACTATTTATAATAGTCCTTGAAGCTAAACTATTTACCCTAGTTATTCTATGACTTTGATTTACATCGAATTATAAAGATATACATTGATTTACATGCTATAACTATCTCTACGAAGATCTTGGACTTGATATGCTTCCAAAACGCGTATCAGTAGTAAAACTGCAAACGTCAGTAGTATCTAGTAACATCAGTAGTAAACTTGGTGATCAGTAGTAAGTCCAATATCAACGTCAGTATATAACTACTATTGATCAGTAGTATCTTCAATAAGCTTTGATCAGTAGTAACTTTAGTTATAGTCTTCATCAGTATCAACTTCATCAGTAATAACATGTTCTGCCCCATCAGTACTAAGTATGATTAGTACTAACTGCAGCATCAGTATCAAGTTGATCTGTGTTTTGCTCCAACAATCTCCCCCTAAACTTATTGATTATCTTTTAATCAATCAAGTTTCTTTTGTTCTTCTTCTTCTTTCCTTCTCTTCTCTAGGGTTCTTTGATTTTGAGCTTTTCTTTGAGCTATAATGTACTTGCTGTTTCTTTTTGTAAAATAATTCAATTTGTTCTGAAACATTACTTCATCGTATGGCTTCATCATGGTATTTGTGAATATCTGATACATTGTCTTCTCAGAGTGAGGATATTCTTTTTCATATAAGTACAGTTCACATACTTTTCCAGATTTTTCAAAGAAGTACATTTGAGCAGTTGGAATCACATTCCAATGATATACATTTCCTTCACTGGTAAATTGTTTTGGATAATTGTCTGGATAAAATGCAGCATCTATCATAGTTGTTAAGTATCCAGCTCCAGATTCTTTCCATGATTTCTTTCTCATTCTTGGTTTTCCAATGATCAGTAAATTATTAACATCACTTCTTGAACAGGACATGATCAATGGTAACCATCCAGTGAATCTCTGTACAACTTTGTCTTCCCTTATGATCTCTATCACATTATTATTCAAAATTCTCCAATTTATGATAGGATTGTTTTGTAAGAGAGCAACTGGTAGATCAAGAACTGGAATTACTTGCTCTATTTTTGACTTCTTTTGAGCACTTTGTTCTTGAGAGACCATCTTTCTTTTCTTTGTTGATGGCTCACCAGTAGTTGAGATACTATCTTGCTTGATTAATTTTGGACTGATTGGGATTAATACTTTGGCTTTCTTTGTTTCTTCAGCTTCTTGTTCAGCCAAGTCTTTCTTCTTAGCAGTGCAATATTTTTCAATTATAGTCATCATTTTCATTCTACCAAATGACTTTGCACTATGCCCTTTTGTTTTCAGATATTCAATCATATTAGCCTTCTGTTCAAACACATCATCTGTCAATTCACTTTTAGTTTTCTTGCATTCAGATACCAAATATTCAAGGCATTGTATGTGTTCTTCTTCTACTTTTCTGAGCCTTTTGAATTCTGCCTGTTGAGCTTCTATCTGACTGTCTTCTGCTTGAACAGCTGTTTGAACAGGAATTGCACTTTGAACCTTCTTTTTCTTTTCCTCAAGTGATTGATACATCTCTACTTTCTCCAAGAATTTTCTCTGTTTTATCCTCCATCTTGATTGTTTCTCTGATCTGACATGATTAATTTTATTCACCATGTGGTGACCTAATGCTCTGTTTGGGTAATCATCATCATATACCTCTTTTCCCTTTCTAATATGAGCTGAAGGTGGAGGTGGAATATATTTCATATCAGGCACACCATTGATTACTATAGAAGGAGAAAATAACCTAAGTTCATTTTGTTGCAGTATTTTTAGATGTGGAGGAAGTGAGCACTCATCAACCTCAAACCAATTCACATTATCATCAATGTCAGGTATGATAAGTGGTTGATCAGGTGTAGGTGGTTTGGTGATGATTTCAAATTTTTCTCTTTCGATTAGCTCTGGAAGCTGTAATTCTTCCTCTTCAGTAGTAACCAGAGTAGTTACTACTGGTGTGATATCAGGAGTTACTACTGATAGGGCATCAGTAGTATTTGGTGCTTTCAATTCCTCTTCTTGACTTACTACTGCTATGATATCAGTAGTAGGAGTTACTACTGGTATTTCTTTTTCAACTTGTTCTTGCATTGTAGCAGTAGTAGTAGGTTCATCTTCTGTAACCATCATTTCTGGGCCTTCATCAACCTTTGTTTCTTTTAAATTGAGGAGAGAGGATGTTGCTGCTGCAATTGATTCATCAATCATGGTTTGAATGTTATCCTTCTCCCCCTTAGTGAGCTCAACTGGTGGAGCCTCACTATCATCAATTTTCTTCTTCAATTTCCTGATGATTTTAGTTTGTTGATGAAGCCTGTGCTCATAGAATCTCATTCTTTTGTTGATGGTATTGACATGCCTTTTCATGGCAGCCATAGTTTTTCCTTGGTTTGTAAGATATGTAAGACAATTTTGTACAGTGGATTCAAGAGAATCCACTTTTTCCGTCAATTGGCTGATTTTAATACTGCCCTCACTCCATCTAGCAAGATCATCGGGCTCACTAACAGGTACATTGGCTTTGAGGTTTTCCATCCTATCCATCAATTCAAAAGATCTGCCCTCATCACTTCTTGGTGATTCATTGGGTCTTTTAGACATCCTCTTCTTCCTAGAAGAAGCAGAGATGCCCCCCCTTGTGGTTTCTTGGCACCGGGGTCCTTTGAGTAACTCCTCAAATGAGTCATCACTCAAAGTTGCCGAGGTCTGGGTCCTAATGATGTTTTCACTGTCCTGTGCACCCACCTTTGGGGCATCAGTAGTGAAAGCCCTCGCCTCATGTCCTCTCTCCTCCTTGGAGGACAACTCTTGGAGCCTGGGGTTTGACTCAATTTGTCCCCTGGTGTCCTTTGAAGAAATTTTCTTTCTTTGATAAATTGTGGAAATATTTTTGGTTTTATCTGGTAGGTCTTCCACAGAGTGAAGAGTAGCACTCTGCAGATTTATATCAAGTTCCTGGGACACATTCAGGACTTCTGTTTGAGTTGGTGATTGAGTGACTATTTGGGGTGGTGTTTGGGCTGTATTTGGGGGTGATGGAGTGGGTTGAGGTTCAATTTGGGTTGTATCTATGATTGAACCCTCTCCAATAGATGTTTGATCTTTGATCATATTAGGAAACAGAGGGGTTTCCTTGCCCGAAAATTTAAATTGTTTTCTCATATTTGAGAAAACTTTCTTGTTCAACTCAGGTAGTATAAAAATGTTTTTAGGAGTTGACAAGTTTTGTAATTCACAGTTTATTATATGTTGTAGAAATCTGGGATACATTAAAAATTTAGAAGAACTGAGATTTCCCAACATACCTTCAAAAATCATTTGAGAAAAATTAAATACTTGGTCTGTGCATAAACAGACAACAGTAGAGGCTATTGCCTTATTAAACTCATTCCAAGTACTTCTTTTTGGAGAAATACAATGCTGAATAGTATGTACTAAGAATTTCCATTGTGGGGAGAGAAGACCCTTTTGAAAGGTTACTATATTCAGTCTTCCCTCATAACCCATTTTTTGTAAAATTTCAGCAATGTATTCCTTTGGAAGAGTAAACATACCTGAATCGTCATGTAGTTGTAGATGGTGTCTGATTGATTGTTCTGTTACTGTGATATGCTTTCCATCTACTTTTGATTTGATCATTGATATGGTTGTTCCTTCTGTTTGCTCAGCATTGGTCCAAAAATCCACCAAGTGCTGTTGATATGATTTTGGTTTTACAGTTAAAGCAAACTGTATATAAGAATTTCTCAAGAATTTGACGATCGGACGAAAATATTTTGTGCCGTCGGGATACTTTAGGAAGGCACACATATTGTGAAATTCTGAGTATTTGAGATCGGTTTGAACATTCAAAGATTTTAGAGTTGCCATTTTTTGTTGAATTTTGAGAAGAACAGGAATGAATTTTGTTATTGACGAAGGGTTTTTGATCGTAAACTAGGGTTTATCGAGAGAATTTAGCAAATCGAAGTGAAGATAATGCTAAATTAATCGACTGCCGCCTTTTATATCTTTCGATTTAATCTGCAAAACGACTAAAATGCCCTTCGAATCATAACATAACGGTTATTTTCATGGGGGTTAGTTTGGTAATTGTGTTTCTGAAAGACCAGTAGTAAATGTGATATCAGTAGTAAAACGTCAGTAGTATCTACTAACATCAGTAGTGACTAAGGATTTTGACATCAGTAGTAACCACTAATACACAAGACCAGTAGTATATGTGAATACCAGTAGTACTGACTTACCAGTAGTATTTGTGTGAACCTAATACACACCAGTAGTGTTTAACTACCAGTAGTATTTTGTGCACATGCCTACACACCAGTAATACAGATATACCAGTAGTAAAACACTTTAAATAAATAACTTTTTACAACAAAACTTTACACATGATTTTAAGTGAATTTTAATTTATCAAAATCATTCCAATACTGCTAACCAAGAAGTTGAATCTTCCTACATCAAATGCTTTGTCCTGAGAAAGAAAACCCATGTATATCTGGAAAAGTCATCAGTAATAACAAGACAATATTGTTTCTTTCCAATACTCATTACATTTGTAGGTCCAAATAGGTCCATATGTAAGAGCTGCAAAGGAACAGAAATAGAGTTCACAGTTTTGGACTTATGAGAAGTCTTGTGTTGTTTACCTTTTAGGCATGCAACACAGTGATGATCACACATGAATTGTTTTTGAGGTAGTCCAATGACCAGATTTCTTTTTACTAAATTGTTCATGTTTTTAAAATTAGTGTGACACATCCTTCTATGCCATAGTTCTGATTCAGTGGTGTTTGCCTTGGATATAAAGCAGTTGACCTCATTTGAAGAAATGAGTTCTCCCCCTATATCCAGGCAATACACATTGTTTCTCCTTGGAGTTCTTAGAACAACATATTTCTCATCTAAAATAAAGTCAGGAGAAAAAATGATGCACTCAATGTCTGTGAAAAGAATTTTGTTCTTTTTATCACAAACTTGAGACTCACTGACTAGATTGTATTTTAGTTCAGCTACATAAAATACATCATCAAAGGTAATTTTGCCATTTGTAACAATACCTTTACCTGTAATCTTACCTCCTTGTGGATTCTCACCAAATGCCACATATCCTCCATCAAATGACTTGAAATCTTTAAGAATTTGCAGATTTCCAGTCATGTGCCTTGAGCATCCACTATCAATATGCCATGTTCTTCCTTCTTCTGGGATCTGAATGCTCTGCACAAGTGAGTAAAGGATTAGTTAAGTTTGGGAACCCAAGCTTTATATGTCTTGGGTTCATCCTTTGAGAAATAAGCTTTTGGGGATTTAACTTTAAACATTTTTGGTACCCATACTTGTTTATTACTGGTGTTTTGTTTTACTACTGCCCTTTTGAAAGTATTACTGGTGTGATAATTTCCTACTGATCTTGGTTTATACCCATGATTTTTAGCTTTTGAATGTTTTACTACTGATGGACCAGTAGTATTTTGGTACTTACCATTTTTAGATTGACCAGTAGTGTTTTTAGGGTTGACACCAGTAGTAATTTTGAAAGTTGGTTTGGGAGCAGTAGTATTTTTGTAATTAGAGTTTTTACCAGTAGTGTTCTTGTACTGGTACCATACAGCATTATAATTAGGGTTAACACCAGTAGTAAAATTGTTAAAGTTTTTACTGGTGTTGGAAAATTTTGAATATTGTTTATTTTGATTTGATTTTCCATTGTTTTTGAAGTAATTGTTGTTTCTTGGGTTTCCAACTCTTCTGTTTTGCACAAATCTTGGTGCACCTCTTCCAAATCTTGGAGTTTCAGCAATTGGAGTTTTAATTTTATTTACTACTGAAGAACCAGTAGTATCTTTTAACTTTTGAGTTTTTGCATTTTCTTTAAAAATTTTAAATTCCTTTAACTCTTTGCAGTTTATTGGATTGAAGTGACAATCCTTTGCTAAATGGTTCATTTTGTTGCATATAATACATCTTAATTTCTTATTTTTAGCACCTTCAGGTATTCTTTGATCTAAGAGTTGTTTTTTATTTCTTTCATTTCCCCTTGTTAAAATTTTTGGTATATTTTCTGCATTATATTTAGGAGATTCATTTGGACTTTGTGCTGTGTGAAAACTTGTATCAATTGATTTTGGTGATTCAGTTTGAGAAATTGTAAATTCAATTGATTGATCATCATCAGAAGAATCATTTGATTCAGATGTTTCATTATGTGATTGATTTTCAGTTTTTAATTCATTAATGATTCTTTCTGAACTGTTTTTAAGTGGTGGAATGATTTTATATGGAGGTGGAACAGCATGATATCCCACCCCATGAACAACTTTTTCTGTAGTTTGATTATTAGTTAATTCATCAAGAATTTTAGTGCTTCTTTCAAACTTTTTAATTGTTAATTTATTTTGTTCAATTTCAAGCTGACATTCTTCTAATTTACTTGTTAGTTCTTTATTTTTTATTTCATAAAATTCTTTCTCATCCACAGCATGAAGCAATTCTTCCTTTATCCTTTGATCAATCATCTGGTACACCTTTATTTGATGTTCTTGATCAGTAATCACACCATCAAATTCATGATTTCTTCTCACTGCTTTTGCTAAATCTTCACTTAATTTAGTGTTTTCTTTTTCTAAGTTTTTAACAATTTTAGCACATTCAGAAGTACAAGGTTTAGGTTTTACCTCAGTTTTGTTGTCAGTAAAGGCCATGAGAGCTTGATTTTGAGCATGCTCTTCTGCTTGGAAGCTCCAGTCATAGCCTTGTCCTTGTTGTGATACAAGGGCAGTTGATTTTGATCTTTTGTCTGGCTGAGGACATTCTTTTGCAAAGTGACCAAGGTTGTTACAGTTGTAACATTTGACTTTAGTTTTGTCAAATCCAGCTTTGTCACCTTTGTTGAAGTTGAGGCTTGTCCTACCAGTTCTCTTTAAGAATCTTTTTGTCCTTAGGCTCAGCATAGCCATCTGCCATTTAAGATCCATCTCCTCAAGATCATCTGGGTTCAATTGTTCCAAGTCATCACTAATCAATGCAGTATGCACATGACTAGTGAAGAAGGATTCTCTTGCAGCATCCTCAGATTCTGCAGCCTTTCCTGTGAAGGTTTCCTGACCTTGACCTGTACTAGAGACAAATGCAGCATTATTAGAAGAAATAGAAGGGTTCTTTTGGTTTACCTCAGTTTCAAATACTCTGAGATCATTGTAGAGTTCATCCAACTCTTTTTCTTCTAGAGCATCTCTTTGTCTATATACCACTGTATACATGGCCCATTCTTCACTAAGAGATCTTAGGAACTTCATGTTGACATCTTCTTGATCCATCTTAACCCCAACCTGGTTAAGTTCACCAATTAGCTTGTTGAATCTGTCAAACACTTGAGTGAGTGTTTCATTGGGTTTTCCTTTGAAGTTTTCAAAGTCTTGTTTGAGAACAGACTTCATGTTCCTCTTGGTGCTCTTGGTCCCAACGAATCTCTTCTCCAGTGCTTCCCATAGCACCTTTGCATCATCATACTCAACAAAGAGATGTTGATAATCGTTAGGAATGGCCAGTAGGAGAGTGCTTAGAGCTTTGAGTTCGATTCCCTTGTCCTTCTTTTCCTTCTCACACTTAAGTTTGTCTGCCTCAGTTGCAGAGCTGCTTGCTTGACCAGGACCAGTTTTGTTTCCTTCAAGGACAACTTCCCACATAGAATAATCTGTAATAAGCATGTATTGCTTAATACGATTCTTCCACATCCCAAAGTTGTTGGGAGTAAGTATAGGAATTTTGTTGGCCTGAGTGCTTTCATTATTATCAGTCATGATTAATAATGTGTGTTTTAAAGATTAAAACTTTTTGTTGTTCTTAACAAATTGTAGATCTAGAACCAATATGCTCTGATACCACTTGTCAGGATCGATTAACTATAGAGAAGTTAATAAACACTTTAGATCTAATTGAATATAGAAGTTGCAGCGGATCAACACTATATCAATGTAATTAAGAACAATGAACTGTAAATAATATGCGAAAGTATTAAGAACACAGTTTCACAAAAAGCTTCAATGTATATTATTAAGTTAACAATACACACGTACGTTTACAATTCGTAAGGAACTATTTATAATAGTCCTTGAAGCTAAACTATTTACCCTAGTTATTCTAGGACTTTGATTTACATCGAATTATAAAGATATACATTGATTTACATGCTATAACTATCTCTATGAAGATCTCGGACTTGATATGCTTCCAAAACGCGTATCAGTAGTAAAACTGCAAACGTCAGTAGTATCTACTAACATCAGTAGTAAACTTGGTGATCAGTAGTAAGTCCAATATCAACGTCAGTAGTAACTACTATTGATCAGTAGTATCTTCAATAAGCTTTGATAAGTAGTAACTTTAGTTATAGTCTTCATCAGTATCAACTTCATCAGTAATAACATGTTCTGCCCCATCAGTACTAAGTATGATTAGTACTAACTGCAGCATCAGTATCAAGTTGATCTGTGTTTTGCTCCAACACATAGTCTCGTTGCAATAGCTTAAAATTTTCGCCACGACAAGTGTAGCCAAGAACACAAAATCACTAAACCATAAGAATCATAATAAACCCATGTTCGATCCAAAACTCAAAAATCACACTCATAACCATTCTACCTATAATACAATTGTCATAAGATTTATTGATGCACCAAATATATTATATTTACATTGGAAACTAATCACTAATATCAGTCCATAAATAAATATCATCACAATTTTACTAAATCATAACAAGTTTCAGATTTGGTGTTACATCATGAATTGACAGGCACCTAAACATAATTTTCTACTTCTTGAGTTATTTCCAACAAACTCCCTGTGTTCCACATATTAACAAAATCCTTTCCTATTTCAGAAATTAGGATTTTATCGGAAAAGACTGTATTAAAAATACTAACTCAATTTATTCAAGAACTCTACTAATTATAACCATATCTAGCTAGGTACTAAAAGTTCACATTCGAGTAGTAAGTTTTTCCAGGGACAAAGTTTAGTGGAACCACATTCTCAGCCATTAATACTTTAGATGTTGGAGACTTGAGCATGAATGAGAATGGACCGTTAAACTGTGGGTTGATGTCTGCTTGCCACACTGCACCCCATATATTACGCATTATAATGTGTTTTGAATGAGCTGATACCATCTCCACATAGCTAACTTCACCAACTCCATCTACGAATTCTATTGCAGTCGCGAACCAATTAGGGTTTGATTTTGCATCAATCTTGAACGCAATCTTTGTTCTACCGTAGTTACATGGCACCCTGAACATGCAGGTTTTCAGGATTAATAATAATTTCGAGATTGAAGATCTTAATAACAATAACAACAAAGTAGAATTACTGAAACAATAACCAAATTGTGTATGAACCTTCGGTATTGAATATCAACTTGGCCAAGATTACGTAAATTATCAGCTTGCCCATGACTAGCCATTGCACCAAAAGCAGTTCCACTTAAATCAAAATGGAAGGGAACATCGTTACATGCACCTGGACACTCATCTGTTATGGTCACTGTAATAGGGTTTCCAGAGCAATATGGGCTTCGATTACATTTAATATGGAAAAAATAAACATGTTCAATAATATTATTAATATTGAAATAATAATAATAATAATAATAATAATAATAATAATAATAATAATAATAATAATAATAATAATAATAATAATAATAATAATGTGTATAAATATAATTACGTCTATAATTGTAAATAATTATTCTTTACACCTGATAACAATCCCCGCATCCTTTGCCATGCAAAAAAAATCCTAGAATTTCCAGCTGATATCATGGCTGAGAATGGAGGTGACTGCACTTAAGGATTTATGTGCACAGTTAGTCAACCTATGATGATACATCCATGCCTACGAAACACTTAAGGGTCACACCAGTGAGTGCATGTAATACGAGCAAGATAAGCAATGATACTACGAAGAGGAGTGATTCATAATAATCATTATAAATCAAGTTAAGTATTAAGTCAAGTTTGACTTACTACTAGATTAGTTTAACTAACTAATTAATACAAGTATTTGTACATTTACTAGTTGAGTAAATATACAATGTGTTAATTATAGATTATCCATAATATGATTTAAAGCTATTAAATCATATAGTGTTTGGGTAATATTATTCTCTAATTAATTATTAAAAGTATTAAATGCAAGTATATATTTTGTACACGAAATATATATAAGTGTATAATACTAGACATTTAATAGTTAAGTGGGATAATAATAACTAGTAAAACTATAAGGGTTTAATGTGTAAAAGATAAGTTTAATTAAGAGATTAATATTAATTAAACTAGAAGGGCCCTAAGTGAAAGTCCTTCTATTATAAATAGAAGGCATGGGGTTCCCTTATTCCCTTGATCACCTTACACGAAACCCTAGCCCTCCCCTTGTACCCCATTCGGCCGAAACACACACAAGAACACAAGCCTTGTGTTCTTCGTGTTCTTCGTGTTCTTCGTTCGTTCTTCGTATTCTTCAAGTCTTGAAGATTCGAAGATCATTACTTAGATCAACTAGAAGATCGCTCGATTTGTTCATCATCAGTGGAGCTATCTTAAGCAAACAACAAGGTATGTTTTGAGAAAACCCTTTTTTCCCTTCTCCCTCTTGGACGAATTCGACCAAGAACCCTAGGGTTCTTGGTGTTGGTCGACGAACACACACAAGTGTGTGTGTGTGTGTGTGTACGGGTTTTTCGTACAAGGTTTCTTTACGTTAATCTAATCTAGATTTCCAAGATCCCAATACTTTAGGGTTTAAGGATTAAGTTTAATCTCAGTTCCGCATTAGGGATTAAATTAGCTAGATGGTCTAACCGGTCAAGAACAAGTTCATGTTCTTGGTCAGTATGGTTCGAACCAAGTAATCTAGGAGGTTGACCCAAGTGGTCAATCAGTATCTAATGAAACCCTTCAGTGGTATCAGAGCCAGGTTTAGAGATCTAAACTAGATTAACAAAGTTTGTTTGTTTAATTTTATTAAAGTTTTTTTTGTTCCAATTTTTCTTCTTCTTCTTCTTAGAACACGAAAAGGGTAAGAACCCTAGGACCAAGCATGTTAAACTAGTTAAGTTTAATTGGTCAAAAGGATTCTAGAAAAAACCCTAGAAATTTCGTGTAAGGGTAAAAAGAACCCTAGGATCAAGTACATTAAACTAGTTTAGTTTAATTGATCAAAAAGGCTTCTTTTCTTAACCCTAGTATTTCGAAAATAATAAGAACCGTAGGATCAAGATTGTCAAAAATCTTGATCAAGAGGATTCTTTCCTTAATTGTATGATCTTCCAAATCTAGGATCAAGTATGTTAAACCAAGATTTGGTTTAATTGATTAAAAAGGATTCTTTCCTTTTCTTAAAGATTTCATGATCAAGAGGTTGCTTGGACACCAAGTTTGTTAAACTAGCCTAGTTTAATTGGTGGAAAAGTTTCCTAGACTTTAAGGATTTTTGGAAAAAAAAACTCTAGATGTAATCTAGAACCCTAGAACTTTAAACTAGTTAAGTTTAATGTTTTTAAAAAGAATTAATTAGGTTAATAATTTAAAACCTAGATAATTAAACAAGTTTATGTTTAATAGGTTTAATTATTATCTTAATAGATTTATTAGAGACTAGTTCTTTAAACCTAGAAATCTAGACAAAGTTTATTGTCTATAAGGTTTAAATTAAAAAGTTTAAATAAATTTATTAGGGTTATAATCTATCTTAGAATTTAAACAAAGTTTATTGTTTAAATAGGATTGATTAGAAATTAATCTTTTAATTAAATAATGTCTTTGATCAAGAAAGTCAAAACCCTAGTTTTGGTTGATCAAAAACAAGATTAGGGTTAGACTAATTAATGAGGATTAAAAGAAGTGTTAATTTCTAGTTCAAGAAATTAACAAGATGTATTTATTTATATTTATGTATTATGTTTCGAATTTTAAATATTTAAGAGATAAAATGAATTTTAATAAATAAAGTAGTTTATACGTATTTTAATTAGTTCAAGTTAAAATACATATAAATTAAATGTAATATTCTTATTAGAATGATTACAAGTTTATTTGAAAAGTAAATATATATATATATATATATATATATATATATATATATATATATATATATATATATATATATATATTAAATACCAGATTAAATGGAACATTAAAAAATAATTTTATTTTGATCTTTAAATGTTAATAATATAACTAGTAATTGTATAAGTTAATTATATAATTAAGACTAGAAAGTATAAAGTTATGATTCCATTATAACTAGAAATTGTACAAGTTGAGATTATATGATGAACTAGAAATATACAAAGTTATATATTAATATTATAAAGTGTATAAAGTTATAAGTTATTATAACTAGTAATTATACAAATATAATATAAGTATTTTACAAGTCATGTAATATACTAGATTAACGATCAAGTATAAATAAAAAGAACCTATATTTAACTAGTCCAAGTTAAATGTAAGAAAGGTTTAAACAAACTAAGAATTATTATATATAGTCTTTATATAATAAGTTTATTAGTTTCACCAAGTATAAACCGTTGATTGTGTTCCGCCATGGTTGTTGGAGCTAGTGGGAGCTACACAAGAAAATCACAACGTTTATAAGTGTGTCGCTAAGACATAAGTTTTGGTGAAATCTAGTAAGTCAAAACAAATGTTTGATTTCATTATTAAACATATGAAAAACTAGGTGTGTTAAACTAGATTTATGATTCAAGTCTATGAATCATAAAAGGATTAAAAGTTTAACATAAGTTTTAAGTTTTTCAAGAAAGATAAAACAAGTAAGTTTTATTCTAGATAAGGTTTTCCACAAAACCTAGTGATACGTTTTGTACACCTCGTTTTAGGTATACATATAAAACGCGCAAATTCTTGAAACTAAAAGTTTTAAAGAAAGTTCTTAAAGTTTAAAAGGGATGTCTTGTTGAATTCTTGAATTCATAAGTCACACATTTTAAACAAGGATTAAGATTGAAATAAGGTTTGAGTTTAGTTCAAGACTTAAACAAACCCAAGAAAATCTTAGATCTAAGTACTATCCACCTAATGGAACACCTCACTTGTTAAACGATATTCATATTGTAAGGATAAAGAACCTTAGATATGGATTCAAATCATTGCGAGTGTTAGGGTGCGTAAGGTTCTGTGATAATCGGGAGTCCCGGCGCAGAACATCGCACTGTCTTAGATGGTCTGATCTACTTTGGTGATAAACGGGAGTCCCGGCACAAAAAGTACTTGAGTAGAATAAACATACTAGACTTTATTACTAACTTAGAAATGTATAATTAGATTGTACAAAGTTGTAATAAGTTATAAGTCTAAAGATTCTACGACCCCTAGGAATCGTGTCAAGTCTTGATACGATCGGTAAGGATGTTACCTACCAGAAACAGCATGTCTCGTCCGGAAGTGCCCAAACCTTGTGACGAGAATGTGATATATGGATCCTAGGCCTAAAATATTAATTATGGGTTTATAATATATTTTAGAGAATGTTTATTGATGATTACTAATTAAACTGGGTTTGATTTGTAGATGGCAGCAACAACCACAACGACAAGTACCAACAATCTCTCACTTCGCTCAATCCTCGAAAAAGACAAGTTGACTGGGTCAAACTTTCTCAACTGGGAGCGCAATCTTCGTATTGTGCTCAGGCATGAGAGAAAGTGGTATGTCTTGGAAAGAGCAGTACCTAATGTCCCTGCTGCTAATGCTAGATCTGAAGCAAGGCAAGCTTATGATAAGCATGTCAGTGATGCGCTCGATGTGAGCTGTTTGATGCTTGCAACCATGAGTCCAGAATTACAAGCAGGACTTATGGATATGCCTGCATTTGAGATGATCCAGCAACTTAGGGATTCATTTCAAGAGCAAGCTCGCACTGAGAGGTTCGGCATCAATCGAGCCTTCAACTCTTGCAAGATGGTCAAAGGAACGCCGGTGAGTGCCCATGTCATGAAAATGAAAGGACACATGGATCATTTGGCTAGACTTGGTCACCCCATACCGTTGCAAATGGCAACAGACACTATACTCAATTCGTTGTCTGATGACTACAAGCCTTTTGTAGTCAACTACAATATGCATAATATGGAGAAATCCATTGCTGAGCTACATTCCATGCTCAAGACGGCTGAATTGAGTTTGGGGACCAAGTCTAAGGATATTCTAATGATCGGTAATGGCAGTGGTGGTGGTAAGAAGAGAAAAGGGCATGGTGGTAAAGGAAAGGGTAAAACCAATCCTAACCAAGGAGTGCTAAATGGTAAAGGTGTCAAACAAAAGGTCAAGAAGTTTAAGCCTAACACAGCGAGGACCGAGAATCGGTGCTTCAAGTGTGGTGAGGCTGGGAACTGGAAAAAGAATTGTCCGAAGGGTGCAAGTGGTGGTGGTGGAAACGCAAGTTCCTCAGGTAACACAACCACACATCTTAATCACTTTTAAGATACTTGTAAAGTACATTACGAGTAATCTAACTTTTGCAATCGTTTATTGCAGGAGGAGATGGAAAGTGACAGTGACCAGCATGAGATGGTGATTCCACAAGCACCAAGTTTTTATAATTCAGTATTTTATGGATTCAGTAAAACAATTTTTTCTTTTGTTGGATAATTTTTATTTTATGTTAAAACAAGTTCTCATTTGGTTTTAATAAGAATCCATGGTTGAATTATATTGTGTGCATGTGTGATGATTACACTAGTCAAGGTTTTATGACTAGATTGTAAGTCAAGTTTTGATTTACTTTATATTTCATGTTTTTATACTTGTTTGATTGTTGTGAATGTCTTAATAGCTCAATACTTAGATACTAGAAATTAGAAGTTTCTTCTAAAGTATTTAAGAGATTTTGTGAAAAGCATAAAGTTCAAAGTACATTGAACTTATTTAAAACATCTTAAGTAATGGTTACTTATGATAGTAAGTTTTAAAGTGTTAGTATTAATATAGTATGATTATATTGGATATAATCAAAGGTAGACTTTAAAGAGTATTATTACAAGTCTTTTTATACTTGTAATAAAGGAATTTAATAAAGTCATAATTCCTTAATAGGAATAATTGGATATTCGTATAATCCAAGTAAAGTGACTTAGACATTAAATGAACTCTTAAAAAGGAACAAACTATATTAAAGTATTTAAGAATTAAAAGGTATTGTTGCAAGTCTTTTATACTTGTAACAAATACAATATTTAATCAAGTCATAATTGCCTAATAGGAATAATGGATATTTGAGAAATCCAAGAAATGACTTTGACATTAAATAAGATTCTTAAAAGATACTAATGCACTTAAGAATTGGAAGTATCATTTCAAGTGTGTTATACTTGTTAGATACAGTAATCAATAAGAGTCATGATTCCCTTATCAGGAATGTTGGATATTCGCAAATCCAAAGGATGACTTTGATGATTGATTAATTCTTAAAGGGTTAAACTATAAGTTTTGACTAGGTCAAAAGTAGTAGTTTAAGAAAATGCTTGTATTCCATAAAATTTAGTGGGAGCTATGACTAACATATTCATTAGAGGTACTAATGAATATAATAAAGTTAGTTAGGACATTAACAACAAGGTTTTACCAAGTCGTTAGCCAAAGAGTTAAGAGAAATAAATGATCAGTAATTAGATTATTGCAAACCTAATAACGTGGTCACAAGTCTTGTGCTTAATTATTGCATATCTAATAGGATGTTCACATTCCAGTGAACAAGTTAATCATTTGAGGAAATTTCTTTAACTAGTAAGAATATCTACAAATCAAGTAGCTAAATGAGATTTAGCTACAAGACAAGTTTTTATATATTCAAGAAACTAAGGAGTTATTTTCCAATCCTCCTACGTTTACCGAATCATATAGAAAGGCAAGACTAGAATATGTTCTAGAACGTTGCATGAACAATATCTAGCAAAGACAAAAGTAATAATATTCTTGAATACTCGTCTTATGTCTTTAGTTTAATAGAAATGACTAATTGTAATTAGTGATAAAAGTTACAATTAAGAGTTGTTGAAGTAATCAACGCAAACGCATAGAATAAGTAATGATCCAGTAATAATTCAGTATCTATGTCCAGTGAGGAATAATACATGAGTTAGTATCATTATTATTCAGAATTTGTATGTTTTACAATATCCATGAATAAAAGTCTATTTATTCAAAAAGATATAAATCCGTGACTACTCGTCTTGGTGGGAACCTCGATGGGACGTTAATGTCATCGCGGTATTTGGTGGTAGATTCGAAGTTCTTCGAAGATAGCTACACAAGTTTTGTGTAGACCAAATATCGGTGATATTCTGTTGGAGCTCGACGAATATTGGATTGACCACCGTGATAATACTTCGTGGTTGAAAAGTTCAAAAGTATTATTCACTAGGATTGTCCTTAAGCCTGAGGTATTTGGTTTGGGATACATTGACTAATGCGCTTTGGTTCTTCTTAGACAACTCTGAAATATGGTTGTCATACGAGGCTTTACTGGGTACAGAGGAATTTGTATTTCAGATCGAAATATAACAAGATGGTAATTGCACCTCCTTTTTAGGAGAGATATTTATGGGTCCTTTGACTTAATGAGATAACTGGAAAGTGCATGGCCATGCCCAAACGAACTGATTTGTTCTTTGTCGTTTATCACAACAATTTGAATCAAGAAGTCATTAAATGATTTTGAATACAGGAGTTGATAATTTCTACCATGCTCGTATTCATTATCACAAATATCGTGCTGCAAGGGATAAACCTAACATAGTTGCCCAAGAAGTAAAGACAGAATGTTCTTTACTAGGAGACGCTATTAAAGAGTTTTTCAAGAAACTATACCTGGGTTACGTAAGCTGTTTTTATGGGGTTGGTTACCTACATGCCCATCTAGAAGGCCACTGTAGCTCGTATCATTAAGATAAAGGTTACAAACTTGCACAAGTGGGAGTCTGAAGGATTTATGTGCACAGTTAGTCAACCTATGATGATACATCCATGCCTACGAAACACTTAAGGGTCACACCGATAAGTGCATGTAATACGAGCAAGATAAGCAATGATACTACGAAGAGGAGTGATTCATAATAATCATTATGAATCAAGTTAAGTATTAAGTCAAGTTTGACTTATTACTAGATTAGTTTAACTAACTAATTAATACAAGTATTTGTACATTTACTAGTTGAGTAAATATACAATGTGTTAATTATAGATTATCCATAATATGATTTAAAGCTATTAAATCATATAGTGTTTGGATAATATTATTGTCTAATTAATTATTAAAAGTATTAAATGCAAGTATATATTTTGTACACGAAATATATATAAGTGTATAATACTAGACATTTAATAGTTTAGTGGGATAATAATAACTAGTAAAACTATAAGGGTTTAATGTGTAAAAGATAAGTTTAATTAAGAGATTAATATTAATTAAACTAGAAGGGCCCTAAGTGAAAGTCCTTCTATTATAAATAGAAGGCATGGGGTTCCCTTATTCCCTTGATCACCTTACACGAAACCCTAGCCCTCCCCTTGTACCCCATTCGGCCGAAACACACACACAAGAACACAAGCCTTGTGTTCTTCGTGTTCTTCGTGTTCTTCGTTCGTTCTTTGTATTCTTCAATTCTTGAAGATTCGAAGATCATTACTTAGATCAACTAGAAGATCGCTCGATTTGTTCATCATCAGTGGATCTATCTTAAGCAAACAACAAGGTATGTTTTGAGAAAACCCTTTTCTCCCTTCTCCCTCTTGGACGAATTCGACCAAGAACCCTAGGGTTCTTGGTGTTGGTCGACGAACACACACAAGTGTGTGCGTGTTCGGGTTTTTCATACAAGGTTTCTTTACGTTAATCTAATCTAGATTTCCAAGATCCCAATACTTTAGGGTTTAAGGATTAAGTTTAATCTCAGTTCCGCATTAGGGATTAAATTAGCTAGATGGTCTAACCGGTCAAGAACAAGTTCATGTTCTTGGTCAGTATGGTTCGAACCAAGTAATCTAGGAGGTTGACCCAAGTGGTCAATCAGTATCAAATGAAACCCTTCATGCACATCATTACCCCATCCACAAGCTCCTCCTGTGTATGATCAATTAGTCATAGAAATGAAGAAAATATAAAATTATAATTTCTGTAATAAATTAAATAACTATTTTTCATATATAAGCTACTGCTAATAAGATGTTATTACCACTTCCAGCGCCTCTTGCATCTCCATACCATGTTCCCAAAGCAGGAGAAAATCGTTGAGTTGTTGTACGGAGTTCAGAGCTTAAACTTGAAGAATAATTTATAAAAAGAGATGATATTAAAGACATAAAAAATGTAAATAAGAAAAGAGTTTTTAAGATTTAGAGCCATGTTGGATGGATAGTTTGATATGCATAATTCTCGTTTATGCACTTATTTATACTATCATTACTTATTAATTTTGATATAATGGTGTATGTATATTAAGTAAAGTTATATATCTTGCTATATATATATTCTCATTTTAAGTTTTCCGAATATATGTTGAACTCTAGATAGAAGTGAGGTGAATGCATCTATATTGCATTAATGTGTATTAAGTTTTTGATATAATGGTGAATGCATCTTGCTATATAACCGTTTAATGCAATTTATAATTTGTTGATCTATTTTATTTACTTGCTACATGTAGTTCACCATTACATTTATATTACATTAAATTTATGCAATATTATAAGTTAAGGACTATAAAAATATTATTTGCTACGTACAATATAAATGGAAAAATAGTTAAAAGGAATACTAGTGGTTTTTTACTTGACTACTTAATTTGACGGTGGAAGTTATCAAGATGCATGTGTTCAATTTAACCATCATCTCTTTAGCATTTCTCTAATTCAATGGTTGACGGGTTTAGTTATTTAGCCGTCCATCGCAAATGTAAATTATTTGCGTCGGATTGGTGAGGGATATGTACGTATGATTTGTTAAATTATTTTTTTAAAGTGAGCCGACTCAAATACAACCAAAATATAAATAGTTTACGTAAGAAGTGCGACCAATATTCATATATCTCTACTCTACTTATAAAGCATTTAAACATTTCCCTAAATAGTTTTTTAAAAATTCAGCCAAATTGTTTCCATTTTTGGAATTTTCAACTTTTGCTCAAAAAAAGAACTAGCCAAGATTCGAACCCACCACTTGCAGGTCAGAAGCCAACATACTAACCAACTGCGCTGGCACACGGCTGCATTAACTATCCAAAACATAAATATTTTATGCCTTTGCGTCTCGGCCCACAAAACCTGTTCAGCTTTCAGAAATTGAAATTTAAAATACGAATATTGAATACCTTTTAGGTTTTCCCCAATCGGAGGTTACGCCGCCCAGCCCAACAATTGAGTTCCTTCATGCCTTCATCTCTGTTGGAATACCTCCTCGAACCATCATTGCAAAGTGATAGAATCGAGGAGCCTCATCGATTCAAGTTAACCCACTCATTTTCAATCGCCTTTTGGAATACCCTCATCGATTGCTTCAACCATGAGTATCCATCTTCACTATATAAATCACAACATTGACGATTTGAAGAAACTTACAGATTCCTACGACCGGTGATAACATACTTCAGGTATCCATGTTTAATTTTCGTTTTCGTATTCGTATGAAATGCTTCGACTGAACTGTGTTTTCGTTTTCGTTTTTGTATCCATGTTTAAATACACAACATGTTTATTTTTCTTCGATTGTGTTTCGACTTCGACTGAAATGTGCTTCAAATGTGTTTCGTGGTGTTTAAACAGGTACAAGTAAAGACCAGTGCTTTAAGAAAATCAATTTCAGGTATATATATTTCTTCTGTTTTGCTGATTTAGTTGTTTTTAAAGTTGCTAAGGCTTTTTATTTTGCATAATAGCATGGACTCCAACAACATTATCAATGCAAACAATGCTCCGACAACGGTCCTTACCATCGACACACTCGAGGTAATTTACTAAAACCTTCTTTAATTTGCAGCCCTTAATTGTTTGATTGGTCAAATTCATATTCTGTTGGGTATCGGCTGTTATGTGCCAGCCCATTCGAAGTTTCCTTTAATATCTGTTACATTATTTGTTGGATATCAAATGATTCTGTTAAAGTATCTATTGAGTCAATTGTTGAATCAAATTTTAAACTAATTTATGTGATGTGTTGAATATAATATAATTCATAGTTACATTATCAAGTCAAATTTTAAAATAAAGCCTTTAATTTGCAGCCTTTTACTTTATCTGTTGGATTAACTATTTGATGTAATTATTAAGATTAACTTAATTATTTAAAATTTAATACTAAAACCTCTTTTTATAGAACTACTTTCAAAGTTATTTAACATGAAGAAATACCATATCAGTATGATACCAAAATGTTTTTTTTCCTTTCGGTTAAACGAATAGAGGTGGTGGGATTTTTGCTGCTAAATCATTATATTGGCAATCAAGAAGGGGCGGTCTTTTGTGTTCGTGTTGGATTCAGAACGCAAAAGAAATGCAGCCATCGTTCTAGCCTGAAGATCTGCTCTTGATTGCAATTTATTTTATATTTTGTATACTTTTTATTTATTTACAAACACAAATCTTTCCTTTAACTTGTGCTCTAAAACTATATTTTTATGGTAGGTGGTTCTTGCTGGACCAGATAATTAAGCATCACTGTATCTTCACTAATGCAACTTAACCAAGTGGGTTCATTTTTTAATTCTTTTTCATTTGTTATTTCGTGTGTGTTTTTTGATTGTTAAATTTGGGTTCCCTGTACTAATTTTATGATATGTTCATTGTTTATAGGCATAGTTTTGGGTTTGTCTTTCCATCACTTGTAACAATTTGTTTTTATAGGCTCCTTATTTGTATATCTTATTGAATGATGAAATCTTGGATCATACCTAGATTACGTGTGTTGTAATTGACTGAGTTTTAATTATATGCTTGGACTTTGTTTTGTAAATGTGATATCTTTATCTGTCTTTACAATAGTTATGAATGTTGGACCTTCTCAGTAGTAGCTTTTGCTTTCTTTACTTTAGATGTTCGGCTAAAATCATTTAGCCATTGTGGCTTCCTTATAACTCTTCAGGTTCAATATCTTTTACCCTTTTAAGCTACTCTTTACTATTTCACCTTTTTGACCCATTACCAATAAGAAAAAACCAAATTGACCTGTTGCGTTTAATGGGTTGAAATTAGCTCTCATTTAGTGGGTAAAGCAGCTAATTTTTTGAAACAAACATAGCTAACTTTAGTTGACTTTTAGGCCAAGTTACACGTCAAGATGTGTAATTTTGGCACGAGTAGGGAAACAAATTGTGATTTTATTGGTTTCTTTAATTGTGTTGTGGTATTCTAATTAATTGTGATAAGTGATTTTTGATATAAAACAAAAAAAAAAAAACAAAAATTAACAGTGAGATATGATGACACAAATGAGACTGGTGTTTGTTTAGCTTATCTAAGAAAAGAGAGTATTTGATATTTATATCAATACATCTGTTTTCTTGAGATAATTGCCATAAACCGAATCATCATATTTTTATCGCAAACAACAACCAGTTTAAAGGCAAATCAATTCACCATTTGCGTAATTTACTTCTTTTTTTCCGGGAATCTATCAACATACTTCTCACCAATTTTATGGGAATTATTTTTTAGGCAACTTAGCTATTAGATTAAGCTATTAGAGCAGATGATGTTTATTTGATTGTTACTTATATAACATTTATCTCTATTAATCCATAAACTCATATAATTCGACTCCCACTCACTACTACCATAATTACTCACCATTGCCGTCACCACCACCATCTATCACCGCAATCATTGTTGTTGTCACCCGTCATCACTATGCACCACCACCATCACCACTGCCACCACCTACCATCACTACGCATTACCATCCACCACCAGCAGCATCATCACTACCAAAAAATATTGTTTCAGGGTCCCCGCCGCCGCATTGCGCGGGTACCTGCTAGTATATATATATATATATATATATATATATATATATATATATATATATATACTTGCCAAAACCCAATTATGGTAATACCTTAATTGGTTCAAAGCCCGCTTTTAATTAACTATTAATTAAGCCCACAAGTATTAACTAAACTATTAATTAATACTTGGCCCGATACCATAATCTAGTTAATTATCAATTAACTAGATTAGCCCGTTTAGCCTGTTAGTCCGTTTAATTAAACTATTAATTAAACACTACGTTTATTTCTCGTGTTCGTTGATTCCTCGAGGGCAAACCGAATAGGACTCTAAAATATCCGAACCGTAATACCGGTTTATTTGATGTATTGGACACTAATTCCTACATGAATATCATTTTTTGTTCTTGATAAATAACTCCATTGATTCGTATATTCAAGAAATTTAACATAGAAAGCTTATCTTACTAATATATAAAGCATTTAGGACTTCCCTTTATAGCATTACTTAATTTTCAACCTTACTATTTCAGGAAATGTCTTAATTTTTAAAAGCACCCAAAATATAAAACACAGGCCACAGGATTCGAACCCATGAACTTGCGCATAAAGGATTCATGCTTTTTCATCTCAACTACATGGGATTTGTGCTACTGTTTCCTTTTCAATGTACTTATTCAAATGAAAGTACAATAACTGCTAACATTTATGAGGTAAACGACCTCATTTCAAATAATTTTTTAATTATCTTTATTTTACAACATTTCATTTTCTATTTATTTATCTTTTACTCTCTCCGTCCCACAAAAAAGTACCCATTTTTCCTTATATCTTTGTTCCACAAAAAAGTACATATTTCTCAAATTAATGGGGTCCATTTAATAAAATAATATAATTACCAAGGATCCTACCAATAACTATCATTCTTTCTCCAAACTAACCTTATATTTTAATCAAAAGTATTACCAATAACTCCACCACTAACTTTCATCTTAAAACTTGTGCCCAAGAAAAATTGGTACTTTTTTGTGGGACGGAGAGAGTACTACATATAATATATATTTCAGACTTTGTCAATTTATCAAGCTTAATTATTAGCCAACCAGCTTGTTATCTCAGGAAAGATTTGTATTTAGGAAAAAATTGACACCCCAAGGACTTGAACTTGCGACTTCATGTAATTAGAAAGGAGCTCTAGCCACAAACTCATATCATTTTGTTGACCACCACCTATTACCACCCGCCACTAGAATCACTACTCTCACAATCACTACCGAACACACCATCACATAATCACTATCGTTATCGCAAAATATAGTTATAGGGTATCCGCCGCCGCATTGCGCGGGTACCCTGCTAGTTATGTTTAATTGGTCATTAAAAGAGCTAGGGTTTGAAGCAAATCCGTTGAAAAAGGTAATGTGATATATTAAAACGAAATAAAACACTACGACTAATCCGTAGCAACTAACCCCAATTAACCTTAACCTCTAAACTCTAAAATTAGCAAAATTCCATTGCAAATGTCCAAATGTTCTGTCGAGTTCGTAATGGTCATGTATTTTTTTTACCAAGGATTCCGAACTTCTTTACCAAACAAAAACATATGAAAACATATAATTGGGTTTTCAAGAGGTATGTCAGCTTTCTGATGATGCCTAATGTAATTATTTTACTTTCTAATAAACAAATTCTAACATAATTAGCCTCCAAAACTAACCCTGTAATAGATTTTACTAACAACTAGCAGGGTATTCACGCAATACGGCGACGGGTATCACGTAACTATCTTTTCTGGCGGATCAAACTTGTATTAGAACGCTTGAAATCATGGTGAGAAACTCAAAACGTGGCAATGAATCAGACAAAAAAAATGGTTTTGGGGAAAACCTGAATGGAAGATGCAGTAAAACGTGAGCAAGATATATAGGGCGGGTGCGTAAATTAAAACCCAAGTAGCTGAGTAGCCAAGTGGTTATGGGTGTTGCATGATATCCCATACGTCCCGAGTTCAAATCCTAGCATGTTTATTTTAATTTTGATTCCGAAAATTAATACTTTCCAAAAAAGAAAAGAGAGATTAAGACCTTCTAATATTACTAGGCCTAAATGCTTTAATATTAGTATAGATAATCACTATCTTAAAAGTAACAATAGCCGATGTATAAAAAAAATACCTGGCTAGCTAATACCAACGAATCTACTTTCTTACATTCTTTCTGGCTTAACATAAGAAATTTCTGTAAGCTTGAACTTCTTACTTCCATATCTTAATTCGTAATCATTTTTCCAGAGCTTGATATTAATTTCCAACCCAAAAAAAGTAATCAAACCGAATCTTTTATTTTTATTTGCTTGACTCACCTTTCTAGCCATATAAACAACATCATCTATCATTGTCAACCTTTTTATATGTATAAAAACAATTCTCTATTTATAAAATTGTAGTTTTATTAATGATAATGGTTATTGATTGTGTTTGAATTCAAAGAGATAGAGATTGATAGAGAGTCTGATTATGGTGAAAGAATATAGATAAAAAAGAAAAAAAAAATCAACTAATAGATTAAATTTCACGGATAGTCTCTGTGATTTATCGATGAGAGTAACAAAGTCTATATAACAAATTAACATGGACGTCCAGTATAATAAACAAAATTCAGTGACTGAGATTGCAATTAGTGATATAGCACACGGATCTTCCGTGTAATTTACTCCACTAAAATACATTTTGAACTTAATTTTATTATTTAAAAGAAGAGTAAATTACATGGAAGGTCCATGTGGTATACCACTTATTACAACCATAGTCCCTGAACTTCGTTTAATACACTGGAGGTCCCTGATGTACACACTTTGTTACACTCAAACTCCTTCCTGTCAACTTCCACTAAATTGGGTTGTTAAAACATGTTGAATGACAAATTTACCCTTCTGAATATTACATACATTAATCAATAAATATATTAAAAAGATTAAAACAAATCCTACCCACCGTGATATCCATGTATCATCTTCTTCGCCATCGATGTCACTTACAATGCTACCATCCAATGAAAGATTTGATCCATTTCTTTCTAATGAGATTCTCCTTATTGTTAGGGCACATAAATTCATCATCGCCCAAGGCAATGAACAAAGGATCATCGGTCAATAGTCAATCAATCGATCTACCGAAGCAACCATCACTAATCAAATCGCCACCGGAAAAGAATTAGAAATCATCGATTCAAAACTTGGGCAGAAACATTCATCGCCCAAGAAGATTGACCGAAGAACTATCTTACATTGATGGTCAAACCGGAACAAACAACCGCTACCATAGTCGGAAACCGTCGCCATAATCAAAAGCCGAGACCGATAGTGGCAGAATAAGGAAGAGACTATTTCTTGCAATCTTCTGACCTCCGCCTCTTCTTCCAGCCTCAGTCTTCCCCTTCGTTAAAATTTCGAAATTGGAGCGTTAAAAGGGTTTAAAGATATAAAGGTGAGTTGTTATCAAAGGAAGAGAAAAAGGAGGAGAATTAGGTTGTCTGCAGGGAAGAGAAAAGGGTTTGAAGAAGAAGAGTTGGAAAATGACATTTATGCCCATCATGTGAGAAGCACATGACACTTTTGACGTCTAAAATGGATGGTCGGTTGACGGTAAGGACCTTGAGTGTAACAAAGTGTATACACTAAGGACTTCCAATGTAATAAATGAAGTTCAGGGACTGTGGTTGTAATAAGTGGTATACCACATGGACCTTCTGTGTAATTTACACTAAAAGAAAATACTTCCTCCGATTCAAAATAAGTGATACACTTGGGGTTTCACAGTTTTTGAGGCAAAAGATTATAATGATGATTAAATTAGATTAATTGGATGTTAGTGGGGAATTGATCTCACACCTTTTAAGTAAAGTAAGGTTAATGATGTTTAAAAGTAAAAAGTAAGGGTAAATGAGTCATTTCACTTTATTAAAGTAGATAATTAGTGGGTGTGAGTCTCATTTTTTTTTGCCAAATACGGTAATTTTTTAAATTTTCACTTTATCACTTATTTTGAATCAGAGGGAGTATTTGATGAAAGAATTATTTGGGTCGAATAAGGTTCTATGGGTTTAAACCCAATTTAAGCTTTTGGCCCACTTAGTCCGCTTGAAAGGGGGATGAACCTCAATGGCCGATTCATTCATTCATTCATTCAAGTTCGATGCATCGGTGAGATTTCATACAACTGAATCACCAGATCGCTGCCCGAATTCTCTCTCGCGTTCAATTCATTACCAGATTCAACGGCTAAATCGTCAAAACCCTAGTTCTATTGAGATTGTTAAAAAATGAGTATCGAGCCATTTAACAAGTAAAATCCCTAATTTACTTCTTTCTTATGGAGTTTTAACACATTTGTTGTAGTTCTTAAATTCCTGCACATTTTCATCAATTAGGGTTTGATTAATATATCATCTTGATTGATTTAGATTGGTGAAGTTGGCGGCGAGGGTATTTTACGATGATATTACTGCAAAAGGAGATAATCAACCTAAATCAGGCAGGAGCGATAATAGAGGAATTGCCGTTGTTGTTCTTGACGCACTCACGAGGTTCTTTCGTTTTTCAGTTTCATCTCGTTGGTATCAAATATTAACAATTACGCAGAGCAAATATCGCAATTTGTTGTGAATAATTGAAACTTTTCATTGTTTTTGCTTTGACTTATTCTTTGGGAAAACTGTTGCACTTGTAGATGATCACATATTCAATGTTGTATAATAGGCACACAAAATTGTTGCATTTTGTGTGAATTTTCTTTGTCAGCTAATATAAGTGTATCTTTTTCATAATGTTTCATAAATATACACCTTATAAGTTTTGAAAGTGCTTATGTTTATAGCAAAAGAAGTGACCAATAGATGTCTCTGAACATTAATGAAGCATGTGTCATAAACGTGATTGAAATTAGCTGTTAAATCGAGCATAAACCATAACATGATTGTAATCTTTATTTATTTTCCTTTATTGATCTTAAAATTATACTTATTTTCTTGAGTTAATATAGACGACAATGGGTACGTGAAGAAGATTTAGCAAAAGATTTGAAATTGCACTTAAAACAACTTCGGCGAACTTTACGGTTTTTTGAAGAAGAAAAGTTAGTAACCAGAGATCATAGAAAAGAGGTTAGTTTCATATATTTACATACAAAATTTCAAATATTTTAATTTATGTTTATATATATTGCAGACTGCAAAGGGTGCAAAAGCATTTAGTGCTGCAGTTGCTGCAACTGCTGATAATTTAACTGGAAGAGAAGGAGAAGAAAAGATTAAACTGCACACTCACTCTTATTGCTGTCTCGATTATGCACAGGTTTGTTTTTCCATTTATTTTAATATTTTTGTATGGTTGAATAACATAAATCCACCCTATTTATTTTATTTACTCTTTTTTAAGAATTAATTTACATATGTTACAGATACATGATGTGGTGAGGTATAGACTACACCGAATGAAGAAAAAGCTAAAAGATGAATTAGACAACAAGAATACCGTGCAAGAATATGTTTGCCCGAAATGTGGAAAAAGGTTCATTTTTTTATTTTTGTTTTTTTATAATTTTTTTTGTAAAGCGATTTATAACCAATTTATTTCAGATATAATGCATTGGATGCTATTCGACTGATTTCTTTTGAAGATGATTCATTTCACTGTGAAAGCTGTAACACAGAATTAGTAGCAGAAAGTGATAAATTGGCATCTCAAGATATTGGAGATGGTGATGATAATGCAAGAAGAAGAAGGCGGGAAAAATTGAGGGATTTGCTTCAAAAGTTTGAGGTTTTTGTCTAATTTATTTATTTGATTTGGGGAAAATAAAAAATAAAAAATTAGAAAATTGAAAATGGCAGGCGGAACTGAAGCCATTGACAGATCAGCTAGCAAGAGTAAAAGACTTAGAAGCCCCTGATTATGGAACACTGCAAGCATGGGAACTTAGGGCACATACAGTTGCTCGTTCTTCTAATAATGATCCTGCTAATGATCCTTCTAGATCTGGCCAGGGTGGCACCCCTATGCCCTTTCTTGGGGAAACTAAGGTACACACACATATTCTATAATGAATAATTAGTATTAAAAAAAATAAAAAGTACAGTAAATTACACAAATGGTCAGAGGTTTGTACCATATTACATATTTGGTCCTTTAGATTCATAAATTACACTGATAGTCCTTATTTCTGAAACTATTGACTCGTTTAGTCATTTACCTAAATAGACGTTTATTTTTCCCGTCAAGTAGGGTCACATGTGATGTACGAGGGGGTAAATCTGTCATTTACCCTTTCCCTTCACCAATTTGAAACCCATAAAAACCTGTCTGTTTTTGTTTAGGTAAATGACCAAACGTGTCAATAGGTTCAGAAATAAGGACTACCAGCGTAATTTATGAAACTAAATGACCAAATATGTAATATGCTACAAACTTAAAGGACCATTTATGTAATTTACCTCCAAAAACTAAATTATAATTTACAGGTTGAAGTGGCATTTTCTGGTGTGGAAGAAAAAGGAGAAATAAAATCAGAAAGTACGCCAATGAAAGTGTTGCCACCATGGATGATTAAAGAAGGTATGAATCTGACAAACGAGCAACGAGGTGGTGTGAAACAAGAATCAAATGTAGGAGAAACTTCTGCATCAATGGACTCAAAAGACGAGAAAAAGTCAATCGGTCAAGATGATGATGCCAAGAATTTACAGGCTAGTTCAATAATCATCAAATTACTCAAAAATATAAGATATATGTGAATGTGATTGCAATCTGACACGTTGATGTGTTTATTTATTAGGATGAGTATTTCAAAGCATATTATGCTGCTTTAATCCAGAGGCAAAAAGAACAAGAAGAAGCTGTTAAAATGGAGCAGAATCCAAGGTTTGATATGAACTCTAACTTGACTGATGATGTGGACCCCACATATTCTAGAAAAAGGCAACGTGATGACGAGGATGATGATGTGGAATGGGAAGACACTCCCACTGCAGGTAATATATTTTAGTATGGGCCAAAATGGGTTCGGGTTGAAACGGGCCGGATTGACATGAACTCACTATTCTGTTTTTTTCATCTTTCACAAATCATATTTTTTTATTACATTTGTTTTTTGTGTTTTTGCAGGTGAGACTTTTAAAGTTGACTTGAATGTTGAAGCAGCAGAGCCTTCAGGGGATGATGAAGATGATGATGGCATTGATTGGGAAGAAGGGTAATGTAAGTTGTAATAAAAACTTAAATTTGTGTTGTTTGTTTTCTTAAAAGTCATGTTAGGTTATGTGAAATTGGAGAAAAAGTTGACTATTGTGGTGT
This sequence comes from Calendula officinalis, assembly GCA_963853835.1. NCBI lineage: Eukaryota > Viridiplantae > Streptophyta > Magnoliopsida > Asterales > Asteraceae > Calendula > Calendula officinalis. The sequence goes on from OY970834.1 coordinate 25,215,744, forward strand.
AGTGTACATCTTTATAAATATGAAAAATGTGTTCCTGGATTTATAATCAAGTTTGTTTTTGACATTTCTTAAACATCTACTCATTGTTTTTCTATGTAGGTAGGTTTTCATAATGATAAAATATATTTATATATATTTTTTTTTTGTCTAAAAGTGTTTGACCCGTAACCTAGTCTACCCATCTTGCCAGATCTATGATTTTTATTGCTGCTCGAACATTTATATTAACTGGGGTTGAACCCAGTTTTAAGAGAGTGATAATTCCATCATCCAACATATCTAATTTGCTGCCGTGAAAACCAACAATATTTATCAAGTAGAAATTAAGCAGATATACAAATTGAGATGATGTCACTTGTATGATCAGGGTTATAAAACAAACTATAAATAAGGCCTAGATTTCCGAACACACCAAAAAACAAAAACGAGTCGGAATTAAAACAAAGTCATAATATCAATTAGAAGATAAAATAAAAATGCAAATAACTCCCCAATAATAACATTTTTGGCCTGAACTCGTCAAATGTTATGCTTATTTCAGAGAACAAAAGACAACTCCTTTACGGTAGACCGGTGTTAAAATCAATCATAAGTGTACAAAACTTTAAAATATGCTCACTAACATAAGGAACAAGGGAGTAGTTGTTGCCATTATTCAGCTAAATGAATGACAGATCAATTATGTTGTCTCAACTAAATGAAATCGATTAAGTTTTAAGGTTTCTTTTTTAAAAGGAAAATATTACTAATAATATAAATAGTATCATATGTAGGGTCATTTCAAACATAGATAGACAAAGGAAATCCAAAATCCTAGAAAAAGACTTCACTTAATTTTTAACTCCACGAAAATTTATACAAGTATCCACTTCTTGATATGTATAACTTTTTTTTCTTGCCAATTAAGCTAACTTTGTACGACTGAAATGTAGGTTTTATCTTACATAAATTTTGACGGCTTTTCTTTTTATGATTACTTTCGTGCGACTTAAAATTACGGTTGTATTTTATTGTGACCTTATTATCATATTCGAAAAATACAAAAATTTCTCGGAAAACTAAAAATAAATTAGATTTCTTTTAGTTTTTTGGGATAATATTGTCTTTTCAGATAGACAAGTACAACTGTCAATTGAGAAAGAAAAATATAACCTTCAGTTCGGACACTTGACAATATTTTTTTGGGATCACACAGTAGCACAAAAAAATCAAGTCGCACGGTATATTTTGCAAAGTTCCATATCGATAATTTCATAAGTGTGCACTTTTTGGTAGGTATAACATTTTTTTTGCCAATTAAGTTGATTTTTGTGTGACAAATCTGTAGTTTTATCTTACATAAATTTTGACGGTTTTTCCATGTACAGTTGTACTTTCGTGAGACTTTAAGTCATGGTTGTATTTTATTGCGACCTTTTTGTCTTATTCGAAATATACAAAAAAATCCTAAAATAATAAATAAAAATTATATTGTTTTTTAAAGAAATTTTTGTCTTTTTAATCAAGTCGCACGATATATATTTTCGGAAGTTTCAAACCGGTATATTGTTTGTAGGAAAAACAAAAGTTTTAGTTTTAGTAGAAAACATCTTACATCTCTCTAAAATCTATAATTAGTACGGGAAAATGATTGGTGCAACAAACTTCAACCAAGTTTAGTTGCAGTAAAGGTATATATGGTACCGATACTCATGCTTATATAAATTACATATTTATAGGGTATAAAATGTAAAAATCTCCATAAGCAAAATGTTCGAAAAATAGATGTTCTTCAACTCTTTTATCAAAATTTGATGTCATGTTTGAACTTTGAAGGGCAATTTGGTATTTATACAAAAAGTCTCTCGCTCTCCCTACGGTCTTTTCCTCATTGTTGAATTCTCGGTCGTTCTTTCGGTATTCAATCATGTAAATAAATTTATTCCAAAACCTAGATTACACATGGATCGTCCACGTCGTCATCATCGCCGGAGACATTCTTCTCCGTCACCGGAGACAAGATCAAAAACATCATCGTCCTCCATCAATCACCTCCTCTTTTTCACCATCTTATGTTTTAACCATATAAATAATCCTATAAATCCGGCAATGGCTTTTGATTTAAACACCATAACGTTCGATCAAGGATATGCTCCTTTGTTTAGCGACTTCAATATTGATAGATCTGAAGATGACACAAGCGTTCGTCTTCTCCTCAATCGTCAATCCGGTATTATTTATTTTATTATTTTATTTTGATTGTTAGTTTTTGTGTTTGAAAGTTGGTAGGAAGTTTATTCTTATTTTCCTAAAATTGTGATTACATTTTACGGATGAATTGAAACAGGTTCTGGTATTATTTCGACTGATTATTACAATTATGGATTCTTCAGTGCCAAAATCAAATTGCCGACGAAATACACCGCAGGCATCGTCGTGGCCTTTTATGTATGTCATTCGTCGTCTCTACATGTCCGTTTTCGTTACATTTTTTGTTGCGATTTGAGGAGATTCGAAGAAATTTTGCTCAAAATGAAGGGGATTACTTGTTATATAAAATAAAAAAAAGTATACTTACATTTATCTATTTTTTGGTTTTTGCAAAAACATTTCTAATTAAGTCACTAAAAGATGATTTTGTGCTCGTTTTATAAACCAGTACGTTACCCGGTAATTTCATTCAGTGACACATGTAATAGCGATACAATGAAAGTGTCACTATATCTAAGCGTGTTTAAAAACTCTTGGATATGCTTTTAGTTTATGTTAAAATCTTTTTTGTAGGGGACGGGTTCCCTTTCAGTTTTTTGCTTTGATTTGATCATTATGTTACATGTCCGGTACCGAACCGAATTCTTTTTTGGGACCAAAACCGGGTACCGAGTATCATATCGAGTACCGCATGTGGTACTGGTTCAGTACCATACTGGTAAGAGACCGGTTTGGTTCTGATACTCGGTCCCGTTGCTCATCCCCATGACTTCGAATTATTGTTACAAATTGAAGATATGATGAAAAACTGACATCAAATGTTTTGGTGTAGACATCTAATGTAGATATGTTCACAAAGACTCATGATGAACTGGATTTGGAGTTTTTGGGGAATGTGAGAGGGAAGCCATGGAGGTTTCAAACAAACGTGTACGGTAATGGTAGCACCACACGTGGCCGAGAAGAGAGATATCGGTTGTGGTTTGATCCGAGCAAGGAGTTTCATCGATATAGCATTCTTTGGACACGAAACAAGATCATGTAAGTAATTAAACTTAAATCATTTTTTTTTACTCCTAATATTTACCTAACCACTACTACATTTACCAAGCAACAAAAAAGTATACGATCGCTTAAATTATTTACAATCATGTTTTCATTTACTTATTTGGAGGGTGTTTGACATTTTGAAAACGAAATAATCTAAAACTAGTGTTTTGCAAAAAGTATGAAATAATCAATTATTTACGTTTTGAAGCTCACAAAATGGAGTTTTGAAAAAATAGGTTGGTTATTACGTTTTGAAAATTGATTATTTTAATTTTATATATTAACCAAATAAATAATCAGGTTTGCCAAACACCAAAAATTAATTATCTGATTATCGTGATTTCAAAAAGCATAATCAAATCCAAATATTATTTTTCAGAATCATGTTTTGTAACCTTTGATAATCTGATTAGTGTTGTTTTTGTTTGTTTTCAGATTTTACGTGGATGAAATCCCAATACGTGAAGTTATACGTGACGAGAACATGGGCGGTGACTACCCATCAAAACCCATGTCATCATACGCCACCGTATGGGACGCATCCTCATGGGCCACAGGTGGCGGTCAACACAAAGTTGACTACCGGTTCGAACCGTTTACTTCCGAGTTCCAAGACCTGGTCCTTCAAGGTTGTACCGTGGACCCCACCGATGCCACCTTAACCAACTGTCTTGACACCATTGAAGAGCTTGAATCCTCTGAATTTGCAACCATCACTCCAAGACAACGACAAGCCAAGAAATGGTTTAGAGAAAAATACATGTATTATAGTTATTGTTATGATCGGTTAAGGTACCCTTCGCCATTGCCGGAGTGCTTGTTAATATCTTCCGAACAAGATTTGTTTAAGAATAACGGCCGGTTGAAAAAACCCCAAAAATTTCACCGGCCCCACCATGGCTCACGACGGCCTAATGCGACGGCTACATATTAGGGAGGTATACATACCGGAGTGGTGGTACTATATTTGTGAGGTATGCGTAGATATTTTGTATTGATAAAAAATAATATTATGTGTTAATCAGGTGACGACTGTGTGACTGATCATATGTGATGCTTTTGTATAATCATATGTGATTATCACATGATGTATTTTTAATTAAAAGAGATTACAATTTTAAAATAATAATAAATCTAAAATAAAAAATTATGTAAAAATGATAAAAATAACCTTCCATATATAAAATATGTGATTAATATTGAACATTGATTATTATTGATTAATGGTTGACATATGTCATTTGGGACTATAAAAAAATTGAAAGACTACCTTGAACACATATCTAAATTTATAAACAAATAAACACCATAATTAAATGAAGGACTACATAACAAAGAGAACTTGTTAATTTTACAGAGCAAACAAATATAAATGTTAAAAGTATATAATCACACAATGAAACGAAGTGGAAATCAATTTTTTTTTTTTTTTGCAGAAAGCGTTATGCTGGAAAGGGGGGCATATCTATAAACAATGTTTGACTTTATGCAAAACAGTTTTAGGTTGGTCAAACCGCAAGGATTATAATGACGATGCAAAGGACGATCCCAATTATCACCAAAAGCAAACAAGTCTGCAGAAAAAAGAAAGATAATTTCAATTTTAGTTTGACTTTGACTTTGAATTATTATTAACCATTGACGAGTTTTACCATTGAAGAGTTTGCTCTTTGAGTTTTTGATGCTTTTGAAAGGTGGCTTCTTGCTTGTGCAGTTGCAGCATGAGAATTTTCAATGTTGGAACCAATATCATCTAAAATTAACAAAAAGTCAAAAAATGACCCGTTTGACATTGACCCGTTTGAGATGAAACATAACCCGAAATATATACTTACCAATCATAGCTCCTTGTTCATGAACCAAAACAGCAAGATCTTTGAATATCTCGTTCACTTCACCTATTTGGTTCTGAATTTCTTGTATTCCTTGTTCTCTTTCCTCAATAATTGCCTCATTAAATGCAATCTCATTATCCAACAACAAAACCTCTTGTCTGCACAAACATAATTCACAAATTTCACCACAAATGAAATTAAATATTTAGCGTCTAGAAAATGATATTAATTCTGAATTAGCATTTTGACCTTCTAGATTCCACAAGAAGAACACGTTGTTCTGACTTTATATCCATTTCACTGCCTGCATAACTGCACGTATAAACAATTAAATATAATTCTAAACCTAATTATTAGTTACCCGATAATATACCTTGAAGGAACAACAGTTTGGTGAACAAATGGAGTGTAAGCAGTCTCCCTTTCAGCTGCAAGGCGTTGGGCCTTTTGAAATTCTTTTAAAACTGCTTGAAAATCTTTTGCCAGTTTAGCATCTGTAATTTTTTTGCTAACCTGCACCAAACAGAAAAAAAAAAAAAAAAAAAAAAAAAAAAAAACAAAATTCATGATCTCAAATCGCCATGTTTATATTTAGGAGTCACTTACACTAACTTCAGCTAGATGATCTGTTTCACTAGCTTGCTTAAGTTTCTCTGAAGTATCCTTCACCAACTGCCCAATATGTAGTCTTGTCTTATGTCTATCAATTAATAAAAATCAATAAATTAAGTAACCTCATTGTCAATGTTCATTAGATAAGTTAGTCATGCAAATTTGCAAACAAATGGAGTTGGTGAATATAATACTATATCATGAAAATTATATCTCATTTCCACATTAACAAGGTGATACAATCGGATCTCGGGCCGGACAATGGGGCCAAGTTTACAGTAGGCGCCGGCCCAAAGCAGTTACTTGAGGCCGAAGTTTGTCTAAATCGAATGCTGATCTTAGTATCGTTTCCTTATTTATTTAAGCTGGGGTTTTTGGGTTCGGCTCTATATATAGAGACCGAATTCCCTTTGTTTGTCATTCAGAAATTCAGTCGTCTTTTGTTTTGTTTAGGGAGATACCTGGATCTCTATTACCAGGATTATCAATAAAGCATTCGATTAGTTGTGTCTAAATTACCAATTCGTATCAAATTGGTATCAGAGCACTTCGATCCCGAAAAACCCGCACACCACGTGACTCACCATGACCAAGAAAATCGTTGATATTGATGCCGAACTCAGCGACCACAAAGCTGAAACCACAGAGAAATTCGCCGGAATCGAGCGTGGAATGACAACCATGCAAGATCGAATGGCTGCCATGCAATCGTCCATGGAAGAACGTATGGCAGCAATGCAGTTGGAAGCACAGAAGCGTAGCGATGAAGCTGACAGGAAGCACACTGAGATGATGGCGATTCTGCTCAACAACCAAAAAAACCCTACCTCGACACCACCACCGCCGCCCGGAACACAGCCTCGAACAACCGCCGTATCCACACCCCTGTCATCAAAATCACAACCTACTATATCCCAACCGATAGTCTTCACCTCAGCCATGCGATTCGATGAAGAGGGATTTCCCTTATTCACCACCGGTGAGAAAAGTACCTCGTATGGGAAAGCCAAACACTCATACGCATCAAACGGCCCAGATCAGCAGCCCGTGTTTATGCCCTCACCCAACCCAAACCGAGGTTTACCATCATGGGCCATGGGTACGAATAACTCTTCGGGCCCGTCCGGAGACAAAGTATGGACACCCGGATCAGACCATCGATTGCGGAAATTGAAGATGCCCATTTGTGACGGTGAAGATGTATATGGATGGATTTACCGAGCTGAAAGATTCTTTGAGGTTCAAGGATTCACCAACGCAGGGGAGCGCCTGCGGGCGGCGGTAATCTGCCTCGAAGGGGCAGCTCTAGCATGGTATCGGTGGTCCGAACGGCGAGCACCGTTCCAAAGTTGGGAAGACCTCAAAACAAAATTGTTGGACCGTTTTCAACCATCTCAAGATGGTAACATGCACGAGCAATTTTTAAACCTGTCACAAAACGGAACGGCCCGCGAATACGTGACCATGTTCGAATCAATGGCAGCTCAATTAGACGGGGTATCCGAACAGATTTTGGAAGGCATATTCATCAAAGGTTTAAAAAAGGAGCTCCGGAATTCAGTCCGCGTCTTGCAACCGGTAGGTCTAACCCAGGTCATGAAACTTACCCTTATGATTGATGAGGCTCGAGAGGGGAACTCGAGTAACAAGAACAGTGGCAAATCCTTTTCCCGACCCAACCCCGTGGATAAAGCAACCACACCACCAATCAGCGGCGTGACGAAGCAGCCCTTCCGTCGGATGACAGAGACCGAGTACGCCGAGAAACGGGCAAAAGGGCTATGCTTCCGTTGTGACGGGAGATTTTCACCCGGCCATCGTTGCCCCGACAAAACACTTCAAGTCATTATGGTAACCGAAGAAGGAGAGGACGAGGATGATAGTGACGGGGAACATGTTCACCTAGACACCATGGAGGTTTCAGCCCACTCCGTGGCCGGATTGACGTCCCCGCGTACGATGAAATTACGAGGGACCATTAATAATATCGAGGTAGTAGTATTATTAGATTGCGGGGCGACCCACAATTTTGTATCCCTCAAGCTGCTCGAGCCGCTCAATTTAGCGACCAAGGGGCGTCGGAAAAGAGGTGTGATTTTGGGCAATGGTTTAACCGACGCATGCTACGGCATATGCCGCATGGTTCCCCTACAACTGCCGGGAATCCTTGTAGAAGAAGATTTTTTCCCACTAGAACTCGGGAGCACCGATGTTATCCTCGGAATGTTATGGCTAGAAAAGCTAGGCGACACCTACACGAACTGGAAGAATCAAATTATGTCGTTTGTCAAAGATGGGGTCAAGATTACTCTTCGTGGTGAGCCCGGGCTACGGCGTGCACACGCCTCCTTACAATCCTTGGTGAAAGCCATACCCGAGATTACCGAAAGCTACCTCGTGTCAATCACGAACATTGAGCATACCGAATCATCTCCGGCAGAAAACACGGTCATACCTAAAGCCCTTCATATTTTATTAACTAATTATTCGGATCTGTTTGTTATGCCAGCAGGGTTACCACCACCACGTGATCACGAGCACGCCATCGTCCTCAAACACGGGACCGAACCGATCAGTGTACGGGCGTACCGTTACCCTCAGTTGCAAAAAGACGAGATCGAGCGATTGGTGAGCGAGATGATGGAATCAGGGGTGATACAACCGAGCACAAGCCCTTTCTCTAGCCCGGTACTCCTCGTGAAAAAGAAAGACGGTAGTTAGAGCATCTGTGTCGACTACCGCGCTGTGAATAAAGCCACGGTTCTCGATAAATTCCCGATACCCGTGATAGACGAATTGCTCGATGAATTACACGGGACCACCATCTTCAGCAAGCTCGACTTGAAATCCGGTTACCACCAAATCCGAATGAAGGAAGAAGATATACACAAAACCGCCTTTCGTACACACGAAGGCCATTATGAATTTCGGGTAATGCCGTTCGGCCTCACCAACGCGCCCTCAACATTTCAGTCCCTCATGAATCGGGTGTTCAGAAAATATTTGCGGAAGTTTGTATTGGTCTTTTTTGACGACATCCTGATTTATAGCCGCAGTATGGAAGATCACATACAACACCTGTCCACGGTATTCGAATGCTTACGAGCTGAAAAGTTATACTGCAACTTGAAGAAATGTGTTTTTGGGCAACCACAAGTGGACTACCTCGGTCACATAGTCACATCAGAAGGCGTTAAAGCCGACCCGTCCAAAATATCCGCAATGACCGAATGGCCCTTACCAGCGACTCTACGAGAGCTTCGTGGGTTTCTCGGGTTAACTGGATACTACCGTAAATTCGTTAAAGATTACGGCAAAATCGCAAGGCCACTAACCGACTTGTTAAAAAAAGACAACTTTCATTGGACCACCGCGGCAACCAAGGCTTTCCGCGAGCTACAATCAATGATGACCAAAGTTCCGGTTTTAGCTATGGCCGACTTCACAAAACCATTTACGCTCGAAACCGACGCATCAGGGTACGGTATCGGGGCAGTGCTCACACAAAACAACCGGCCCATAGCGTATTTCAGTCAAGTCTTAGGACCCCGTGCACAGTTAAAATCCGTATACGAACGGGAGCTCATGGCGATCGTTTTAGCCGTTCAAAAGTGGCGCCCTTACCTTCTCGGGCGTCGTTTCACCGTGATCACGGACCAGAGGAGTTTAAAATATCTATTAGAGCATCGGGTGGTAGCGGGTGAGCATCAGCGGTGGATCTCCAAACTGTCCGGTTATGATTTCGAAATTATCTACCGACCGGGGGCGGAAAACGGTGCTGCCGATGCACTATCTAGAAAAGGGAATGTCGCGCATTGACGTTAAGCCTACACCGCGACAATAGCGGCCTGCTAGCCGACCTACGAGCCAATCCGGAAATCATCGCGATACGAGACCGAGTGGAGAACAACACCGCGGGATTCGAGAATTACTCCATACGTGACAACAATGTCCAGTACAAAGGTCGCTTGTTATTACCACCAACCTCAACATGGATCGCCCGAATATGTCACGAACTCCATGATAGTTCCATTGGCGGTCATGGTGGAGTGCAGAAAACTTACCAACGCATTGCATCAGAATTCTTTTGGGTCGGAATGAAGCGAGACATAGCAAAAATGGTGTCGGAATGTACGGTTTGCCAGCGTAATAAGTATTCCAATATGTCGCCAGCCGGTTTACTTCAACCGTTGGACCTTCCTCAACGCATCTGGGAGGATTTATCCATGGATTTTGTTGACGGATTACCCAAATCCGAAGGACATAGTGTGATCATGGTGGTGGTCGACCGACTCAGTAAAGCCGCCCACTTTACCCCCCTCAAACACCCCTACACGGCTATGTCTGTGGCGGTAACGTTTATCCGAAATATTGTGAGGTTACACGGGGTACCATTGTCCATCGTGTCAGACCGTGACAAGGTCTTTATTAGCCATTTTTGGAAAGAGTTATTTAAATTTCAGGGCACGACACTGAAGCACAGTACAGCTTACCACCCTCAAACGGACGGGCAAACTGAGGTGGTCAATCGAAGCTTGGAAACCTATTTACGATGTTTTACATCCGAACACCCGAAACAATGGGTGCGTTGGCTTCCGTGGGCAGAATATTGGTATAATACCTCATTTCATTCGTCGATTGGAATGACACCATTTAAAGTTATGTATGGGCGGGATCCACCAACACTGGTTCACTACGATCACGGGGCAGCAACGACTTTCGAGGTCGATACTTAGTTACAGGAACGTGATAGGATAATAGAAGAGCTCAAAGCAAATCTAAGACGCACACAACAAATTATGAAGAGCAAGGCGGACACTAAGCGTCGAGATATCAACTTTCAAGTGGGTGATAAGGTGTTTTTGAAGCTTCGTCCATATCGACAAGTCAGTGTGGCCAAAAGATTGAACTTGAAACTCGCACCACGTTTCTACGGGCCATATGAAATACTGACTAAAATCGGGTCAGTGGCATACCGTTTGAAGTTACCCGAAACTGCAACTATACATCCGGTGTTTCACGTGTCTCAATTAAAAGCGGCGGTCGGCAACAGTCAAGTTGAACCAGTTTTACCGATAGACCTTACTGACGAGATTGCGCGGGTTTGTACTCCTGAAAGGGAGTACGGAACACTGGGGATGAAACAGAGATATTAATCCAGTGGAAACATTTGCCAATCGAGGAGGCTACGTGGGAGGGTGCTGCCCGTATTCGAGAACAGTTTCCGGCACTTCACCTTGAGGACAAGGTGACTCTTCAGGGCGGGAGTAATGATACAATCGGATCTCGGGTCGGACAATGGGGCCAAGTTTACAGTAGGCGCCGGCCCAAAGCAGTTACTTGAGGCCGAAGTTTGTCTAAATCGAATGCTGATCTTAGTATCGTTTCCTTATTTATTTAAGCTAGGGTTTTTGGGTTCGGCTCTATATATAGAGACCGAATTCCCTTTGTTTGTCATTCAGAAATTCAGTCGTCTTTTGTTTTGTTTAGGGAGATACCTGGATCTCTATTACCAGGATTATCAATAAAGCATTCGATTAGTTGTGTCTAAATTACCAATTCGTATCACAAGGTCTCATACCTCTTAACTCTTTACTGATTAACATCACTGTACATTAGCAAAAATGTTAAAATCAAGGAATAAATTAAAGCATATTGCTTCAAAGTGATGGGACAACAATGCATAATCAAAATTGTTAATACTTTCTATAGTTTGAGGTAATAAAGTGATTGCAAGTTCGCAACATTAATTTTAGTTAGTAGCAGCCTAACGTTCAATTTAAATGAAATATTTCAAGTCCCTAATATTTTTTAACAGATACCAAGAGCTATAATTTCGAGTTTATAATTCAATTGGTGAGCAAGTCCTACAATTCACCGATTGAGTCATTCAGCGGTTCAATTCAACAACCAAATTTGGAAAATTGTAACCTAATTAATCACCAGAAGCTTGTATAATAGCTAATTCAGAGCAATCATTTAACAAAAACTTGCACAAAATTCCAATTACCAATCCTCAAAACATCATAACTGCAATTGAATAGAAATTACAGAAGACGTACAGTTTTTCACGAAGTTCAGGTGTATCTTTAGGAGTACCAAGGGAATTGACTAGTCGCTGAAACGTAGAGACAGAGGTATTGATCTGGAAAATTCCAGAAGCAATAGCTTGAGTCGGATCTTGTTGCTTGAAGCCATTGGTGTATCCTCCTCGTCGTGAATTGAGCGGACGACCTGCTTCAAGATCTTGAAAGCTCATCTTATGTTCTTATACCTTGTTATCCCTCCAATAAACCCTAAAATGCGAAATTCAGTTTGATGGTTTGAACCCTGAAAACAAAGAATTAATCCAATTGAGATGAAAAACACTACCGATCGAGCAAGCTATTGATCGAGAGGGTGAGAGTTATGGAAGATTTAGCGATCAGAATTTGCGTTGATGAATGATTTTTGACCGGAATTTGGGAGAGAATTGACGCAAAAGGAATAATCTAGAATAAAAGGGTGAAGGTGGTAGTTGTGTATTGTGCATTTGTGTGTAAACATATATAAGGGGCGTTTGGTGTAAAACGGGTAACCGGAAATGAAAAGGTAATATAAATACTAATACCCGCGCAATGCGGTGATGAGTACCATATAATTATACCTTTGCGGTGAGTAAATGTTATTCGATTACATGTTTTTCTAACAAGTTCATAAATAAATGATAATCTAAATTTTGGCATCTTCCAAATTAGAGCATCCCGGTGTGCGCCGTATAACTACTAAATATTAAAAATATATTAACAAGCATAGTATGTTCAAATAATATAAGGCCAACTTCAAGCCTTAATCTTGTTGGCGCACACAATCAGGAACAGGGTACGTATATCACTTGTTTTTCTTTAACCTCACCTAAACGGTTTAATCGTGTCTTCAAGTTCAAATATGCTCAATGACCCATCTGTCATTTTTCTTATTTAATCAAAATCTGTCATAAAAATGTGTACCAATTACATTGTGCATATTTCCATGTGAAGCAGAAACAAAGATAGCGTTATGCATGCTGAAATGATAATCAATAGCTGACGATAAAAATTTTCATCTTCAATTTGTGCATTTTTCTTTTTTATATGTGCCAGTTCAAAAGACCATAAAAGCCCACTCTTTGTCTTCAATTTGTGGAAATAATTTGCTTAAAGCCGACATTCTTATCACCACATACCTACATCACCAAAAGAGTCAAAGCTTGACTTTTATCAACATGGAATTTATTATTTACCTTGTGGAAAGCAAGGTATAATCAAAACCCTAAAGCAGTCAACAATAAATCAATTTCTTTGGGATTAAACGTAATGATGGCGGGTTGGGCATTAATGTTTCGTCAGGTAAATTCTATGGTTTATGGCAGAATATTCTGAAAGTTAATAAAGACGGAGGAAAATTAAATTTGTGTTTCCAAGATTTCTTTCAAATTAATCAGGATGGTGCTTGGCGTTGGGCCTTGGAGAGATCCGGGATCTTCTCGGCTGCTTCTTTAAGGTATGCTTTTGATGACTTGTTTCTCAAAAAATGTAATCGGACCCCGTCAAAATGGCTGCGACTTGTCCCCTGTAAAATTAATATTCATGCTTGGCGTGTTGCTCTTAGAAGATTGCCGACCAAAGCTAATCTGGGTCATAGGGGTGTGCAATGTATTAACGACCTTTGCCCCCTTTGCGGTAATTTGCTTGAAAATGAAGACCATCTTTTCCGGGCTTGCTCCTTTTCTACTTCTGTTTTGCAGCTTATTGGGTCTTGGTGGGGCTTTGATTGCATTGTGTTGAATTGTCTCGAGGACCTGTTCTCTTGGGGTTCCTTGTGTGGCTTATCGGGTGTTAGGAATGATTCTTTCATGGCTGTGATTCTCGTTTTTTTGGTGCATATGGAAGGCCCGTAATGGCTTGGTCTTCAGGAATACTGTCGCTTCTTGCCCGGGATCAATCCTTTGTAACATCCAGAATGTGTCTTATTTATGGTGTAAAAATAGGAAATTTAAGGATAGGGTCGATTTTTGTTGGTCCAATTGCTGTTGTAATCCTTCCTTTTGTAATTCGTGATGCTCTCTTTTGGGCTAGGTTCTTGCTAGTCTCTTTTAATGTTAGTTTTTGGGTCTCTTGTGAGAGGTGATGGCCTTGTCGAAGTTCCTTTGCTCGAGTTCCCTTGTTGCCGTTAAAAAAAAAAACGGGCAACTACCCAAATTCCTTAATTCATCATGGTGAATCTTGAATTTATAACCTTTCCCTGCCGACTTGCTTGTTTGTAGTAAGAGCCTTTTTTCCTTCTTTACCACATTAAAAATGACATGGCGAATGGATTCCATGGACACCTAGAATTAATTGATGAAAGTTATAAAAATTAAATAAATTACATCTTTGTTTATTTTAGTTTAAGATGTGAAACATACCAGTCTAGACATATACGAAGCAAGTTCACCATCTTTTTGTAGAAGGGTGGCTTCAAAATCATTTGGTGTTTTGCCTCTTTAAATATTTGAATATATGGTTAATACTACAGGATTTTTCCTTTCTAAGTGTAACAGATGAATACAAAGATGCTTGCAGGTAAAAGCTTTTCTCCAAACTGCTAGCACTCAATAGTCTTTTAGTCAAACCTGCACATGAAAAGTCAACCCGTAATTACAATTCAAATAAATGCCTGGTAAATGTTTAATCTTAACGCTCTCACTGATCTTTATAACGCAGTGTAACAACACTTCACCTAAAACAACCAATTAATCAGAAAATATAAAAAGAACTAAACTTCATTACACGTTCATAAAATCGACGCATTACAGTTACCGTCAGAATGAGCTTCGCAACCTCGCTCGTGAGGAATATTAATGCCCCCAAAGGAGTTTCCGCCGCCGCCGGGTTCTCAACTTCAACGGCGTTAGCAGTCGCCGCAAATACAACGGAGAGAAAGAGCTGAGCGTCTGGTGACGAAAGAGGTGGAAGGAGATAGACTTGTTTGACGTGGAGCGGAGATGTGTAACACGAAGAAGAAGAAGAAGGGTGTTGCAGTTTTCCAAGCACGCCCTTTTGAATTTGTGATGGAGGCTGGCGTGTGTGATTAATGGTGATGTAGTTTTCGAAGCAAGCCCTTTCCGTTTCCCCAAAGAAAACGATTGACATACCAGTGGAATACATAATAGATAATACTTGCGTCAAAGAATAAACGACCATCATCATAGCTCAGTTGGTTAATGTTCATACTAATAACCAGGATGTCCCGAGTTCGATTCCCGTTAGAAGCATTTATTTTTAAACGCAAAAAATGACAAAAATGGCAAGTGTGTTGGCTGAATTTTCAGCCTTGCTAAGTATGGAAGGGATAAACACTTTATAATATAGTATATATATGGAGCCTAAATTTGATTTAGGTTTGTCCACATGTCATGTTCGCATTTGTCCTTAATAATGACATGTAATTGAACACAAATGCCACGTGTCATTTGTATAAAAACCCTAATAGATCAAACCCTAACCACACTGCTGCAAGAAGACCATTTCTCGTCTCCTTTCTCCTGCGCCTACAAACCCTAACGATGATTCAATTCCTTAAATTTCAATGAATTAAAACAGGAATTTAATTTCATCAAACAATTGCAACAAAAAACTTAACGATTTTCTTCAAACCCTAGCATGATCTCATGGAAGATGATGATGAGTTCGGAGATCTATACACCACCCTCTTCAGATGTCATCTGCTCCTCCACAACCTCCGATAGAATTGATTAGGCGTTCGATCGATCTCAACGATAGAAGTCCCAGCGATGATGAGGAGCATCTGTTTGGTTCTAAGAGTTCAGGTAATTCAAAGTTTGAAGAGCCTAATCCAAATCTGAATTTGAATAAAATCGATGGAGCTGCAACGATAGATTCTACGCCCAGGAGGTAGGGTTTTGGGTAGTAGTAGTGGATTGGTGATAGTAGAAGCTAAAGGTTTTGAACAAGACCTAAATTTTACTGATGGCAATAAAGGTGAATTTGTACATACTAACTGAGATGATGGAGGAATATTTTGGAATTGAAGATGCTGGAGAGGAGGATGAGTTTTTGATTCCAGGTTTATCATCATCTTGAGCTAGGGTTTTGGAACAACAAGGTGGTAATTTAGGACACGGTGGTGATGATTGGGATGATAGTGACATTGAGGATGATTTACAGATTGTCTTGAATGATAATACCGGATTAGGGATGATGGAGATGGAAAGCAGAGTTAAGAGCACAATATGCGTTTATTTATTTCCGTCTTATTTTGATATGCTTTCAGGCCGGCTTTTAACTGCTTTAATATGTGAATACTTGGACTGGGCACAGCTTAAACATACACTAAAAGTGTATTCACCGAATGTAATTTGGTAATAATAATGTTTGCTAGGTTTATAATTAATTATAGTTATTATTTAATTAATATGGAACAAAACTGTCAGTGCAGCAAAAGGATACATGGAAAGCAGAGTTAAGAGAATACAGTAGTAAAAATGGATATGATCTAAACAAGAACGGAGATAGTGGTCCATTGCTGTTGGATGTGCTTGAGAAATTTGAGGCCTGATAAAATAAAATCGATTTAAATTTTAAATTAATAAGTTCTTATAGTAAAGATTATATTAATCATTAATCTTCTCCTATATATGAGCCCTAATTTGATTGAAGTTTGCCAACATGGCACTTTCGAGCTCCCTCATTGGATGGATATGCCACCTGTAATTCTACTATTGGCCCACGGAAATCATATGCAAATCATTCAAAGCAGCACTCGTGCAGTTAAGGAAAACATCTATATTCACGGCCGACTCCGACCGGTCATCAGATTGCAACACAATTCAAAATTTTCTATTTCAATTTAGGGCGAAAATCAATTTTTAGGGTTTCGTTGGTTTATTTCTTCACATGTTTGTTTCCGAATTGTGCTTATAGGGAAGCGTTGGTTTTTTTTATTCACAGGTTAAATTCCGATTTCATGTTCACAGGTTTGCAAATCCAACAGGTTTGTATTACATGTGTGTATCCGATTTTCCAAATCCATCATAAACTTTATATTATGCAATTCGGAAGCTGAAATTCAATTTCAGAAATTTCTTTTGTTTATTTCTTCAAATGTTTGTTCCCAGTTTAGTCTTTTAGGGTTTTATTTTTTCACACGTTGGAAAGAATACATTGTTTTAAAGGTTTGATTGGTTATAATTTGTATATTAGAGAGTTTATATAATTTAAATTTCAATGCTTTATATAAACAGTTGGAAAGAATGTGATTATTGTTGAAATCTTGCAGATTCATTAACAACACTTAATTTTTGGGAGCGAGAACAGTCAACAATCTTCACTAATTTACTGGGAAGGCCGATTATGTGTGTCTGTTTCAATTTCATACAAATTCGTTTTATCTCTGAATTTGTAACTTTCATATATTTAATTTTATGATGCAAAACATGGTACCAAGGTTCTAACAACTACCGGGGTGTCAGCCCGTGACAGGGCAGCAACCATAAAAGCTCTTGCTTCAAAAGATTCACATCTCGGGGATCTCAACCACCCAGGCCGTATATATACCTTAAAATACAGAGAATGAGATGTTTTAAAACGAACTGGTCATATGGAAGCTTCTGTTGAGATCGCCATTTTATCTGGATTTGAACCTGTAGCCGTTTTATGTGAGATTGTTGATGATGATGGTTCAATGGCTAGATTGCCAAAACTTAGGGAGTTTGTCAAAAGGGGGAATTTGAATATTATATCGACAACTGATTTAATCAGGTAGATAATTATGATATACTTTGGTTTTTAGGAGTTTTTATGATATATGGGTTTGAATTTGCAAGTACAAAAGGAAGACGGATATGTTAGTTGACCGGGCTTCTGCTGCACGCAGACCTACTACGTGGCGCCCGTTTGTTGCGTATTGTTAAGGTGAGGGGTCTATTTTATTATTTTACTTAAAGTTTTGTATTCTTCGAGTTACCATATATGCTGCACTTAGTTTCTGTGAATAATTAAAAAATATGTTCAATTTCTTTTTCTGTATGCAGTATTTTCAAGTAAAGGAGATGTAGGAGTTCTTAGAAGCAACAAGAGGGAGACCACAATAGCTATCATATGCTAACTTCAAATGCTTTTTAATTGAATAGATTTTTTAATCTTATTACAGGTATTTAATTTCCAAACGCAGAAACGAGTTATTTTGCAGCAACCTCTTAATAGCTTAAAATGTTTTTTTTATTATCTTTTATACTATTATTTTGTGTTATTTTTTGTGCAGCATCTTAACCAAAGGTTAGTGTATTTATTTTGCTGTTTTTACAGTATTTTTGTATTTATTTTTCTTTTTTAACATTGTTTTTCTTTTGTCGTTTCTTTATTATATGAGTTTACTGTCATGCAGTATCATAATTTTTCCAAATCAAATGTCACTTTTTTCCTATTTAGTTGTGTCTGTATTTTCCAGTATTATAATATTTTTTTCCCAATTTTATAATTTCATGTATCTTAACACTATGCAGGTTAGTGATTTAAATCTAAATAAACAAAGGTTAATTTATTTGATTATGTTACTGAATTATGTTTAGTTAACCTTCTTCAACTATTATTATGCAGCCCTAATTTTCAAAAATTAACATCTAGGACAATCCATTTATGTAGTTACTTTAATTTTACTTGGATCTTTTTGTATATATTAATGAAATAAATTTGGTTGACTTTTTAAGGTCAACAATTGATTTAGATAGTAAATAAAGATCCGCTATAACTTTTTTTTTTGTTTGCATGTTTAGATATTTTCCAATTTGTTTATTTTTTATAAATAGAGTCAAAATAGTTGACGGATATAGTCAACGCATCCCTTTTAGGTTTCTATAAGCCTAATAAACAATTTTAATTACTATTTTTCTTTTTTGTTTTATTTTTTTTAGTTGACTCTTCTTTTTCCAGATCACCAAATCATGTTTGACTGTATTAATCAACTTAATCGACCCTAATAGCTAATTTAAAAGAGTTTACTGTATTTTACTATCTTTGGAATCAACACTAATGGTTGTATATTACTATTTACTATATAAAACCCTATTTACTATCTTTGGAATCAACAAGTTTATAGGCTGTTTGAGACACCAATGACTGTTTTTTTTACAAAAACCCTATGATTTAGTTATGTCAAACATGTTTTGCTCTATTTTAATGTCTTTTTAATAAACTATTTTTTGACATGAAACCATAGTGTTTTTAATAGTTACTGTTTTTTTCTAGATCACCAAATAATGTTTCGACAATAATTACTTGATAGAAACCATGGTTTCCATGTAATTTTGGGATGAAACCATAGTTTTTTTAATTGACTGTTTTTTATATAAACCCATAGTCTATAGTTAACTATTTTTTTTCCAGATCACCAAATCATGTTTGATTAAAATAAATGACTGTAATAGCCAACTTATTCAACAATCTATTTTATTTGTTTGTTATAAGCACAAAAATTGTTATGTATACTCTGTGTAGTTTAAAGTATTTAACCCTAATGGGCTATGGTTATCTGTTGTATACTTGTATGTTACATTATTTAACTAACATGACTTAGACTTTAAAAGTCAAATAACCCAAACTGCATAGGGTCAGGGTTAAGCTTTATGGTTTTTGGTTTTATGTTTTAAGGGTTAGAATTTTTCATTTAGGGTTGATGGTTTTTATACAAATGTTGCAACAACTTAAATATATATCATTTATTCATGTATTAAAAATTGTTTCTCATCATTTCAATTATGGATTGTTATGTTATTTCAACGGTATCATTATTTGTTATTTTCTTATATCTCTCTCGAAGCATGCCCGCCCAATCGGGCGGGATTTGAAGCTAGTATATATATATACTTATACTTGCAGAATCAATCTCAAGGAAGAGGTAGTGGAAGCTCATCTTCATCATCTCTTGGAAGGTACTTGTCAATGTGTTACATTTTCCATATAATAATATCACATGTATTATTATTTATTAAAATAATAACAATTTAGTCTCTTTTTCTTTAAATGATGTCTATGACAGACACCAATGAAGACTACAGGGGAATAAAATTTCGATGTGGCACATTGAAATCTTATATTATATATACGTAATTTTTATTTATGTCCATAAATCTTAAATTAATTTCATTTTATAGAAAATAATGGAGACATGGGGAAACAATGAGATCCTCACAGCGAGTAGAGCTAGGATTCTTGTGTGGGCCGCGTGTCAGAGCGATCCTAAGCTACATGGAGAGAAGTGGATTGAAAAATTCGAATTAACCCTAATGTGAATGACCTGTGTTGCTGCAGTTCATTAATGATCCAAATTACCAAAACACCCTTTGACTCAACAAATGAGTCATCATTGTGATGCAGTCTTATTAATATTGACTTATTAATTGTAATCAAGAAGTTTTAACCAGAGCTGCAGTTTCTCATGTAGGGACTTTGAATAAGTAAAATATGTTGTTTTGATATCTCATTGTTATCCACCAACATAGAATGGCAGAGTCCAGATTCAGTAAACAGATAATAGAATGAGAATTATTTGCAAAACAGACTGCAATACAATCGAAATAAGAAAGTCAACAAAACAACAAATGAATCAGGTAATGACTAAATACATTTTGCATACTTTATTAGTACAGAGTCCAAATTCCATTTGTACTAATAATAATCTGCAATAGTACCTGATGCAATATATTTTGGCATATGTTTGGATACTTACTGCTGCAACACTTACTAATATGAAAATTAGTAATATTAAAAAATATTACTAGATATTATCTGGTGATGCAGTTCTTACTCTAGAAGCAAAAACCTGGTGGTTAAAATGGCTGGCATTGCAACTAAGAACAATGGAAAATCAGTTGAATTTGTTATTGTGAAGCCTCCTGTCCACCCTACTAATGATTTGAAGAATGTCATTAAGGTAGCTCTTTTTTAAGATGTGACAACCCTCAAAATCGGGTATTTAACCCAACCGTTATTGTAACCCACTTTGTCTTAGTACAATCACCTCGTTACTAAAATAATTCATGTTGCAATTGAGCGTAGCAAACATTCATATTGTGTGTTATTTATACACATCATCATTTATGCACAAGTTATTTGTGTCTCATACGGTTAGAAATTTAAATTTAGCGGGTTGGTGACTTAGCGTAAACTCAAACCAAACTTGGAAATATAATATTTATAATATTCATCATATATAGTGATACACTAGCTCGATTGAATAAATTGGTTCGAAAAATATGGTTCAAACTACACGTATTAACATTTAATTACTCAATATAACGCGAGAACATCGAAAGTAATTAAATGTATAAGCGAAGTAGTAAGTTTTTATCAATAAATACACAGAGTCGAAAAACCAAGTAAAATAAAATCTCAGTTAAAATATATTACGAGATAAACTTTATGGTTACTCGCATATACTAAATAATATTTACTGTAACCTTTTAACAAATGAAAGAGTCTTTTTATCCACCATATCCCCACGTAGAGTCACTCTTCACAACAAACTTTCCTACTATTTCTGAATATTTTAAAGAAAACATGTATATGGGATTACTGGGTCAATGTAGTCACCAGTCACTATCAACTTGTTTGAAACCATAAATCCTATAAATCCTTCCTTTACCTGCACCACCTCTTTCTCTCCACGTTATGCCACCATCATCATTGTATCTTTCAAGCTTAAAAACCACCATCATTCTCACCTTGATCTTCTGCCATTGATACGATCAGAAAACCATCACCATGTATCATCTACTTCAAACCTATAAACCCCCTCCTGTGTTCATCTCCTTCATGGAACCAAAGAAAACAACCCAACCTCCATCTCCATCCGTCAACCTTTGCGGCGTTTTGTTCACTTTCGGAAAACAGACGAGGCAAGGAAGCTTATCCGGTCATCATCTCCCTCGCAGCTCTATCGATCCCTCCGGCGAAGTTCGTGTGCGCCTGCAACGAACCAAAGCATCTCCGGCAGTTCTCTCTCTCCCTTATTGCAAGTCTCGACGGACCAGAAAACGTTTCTTCGGTGAACGACGATAGACGAGTTCCGGCAGCCATCTTTCTCTCGATGCCTTCTCTCTCGAGGTATAACCATCTTACCCATTTTGATATATATTCTTGAGTCCGATCATGCATGTGTGAGTTGAGTTTTCTGAGTTTTCCGGTGAACCCGGTTCTCCGGCGAGGTGTAGATTGCCTCTGCCGTTCGGTCCAAACACATATAAGTGTGTGGGTATCGTCCGGCCATGTACTTGATCTCCAACGAAGTTCTGGTCGTATTATCTGTTTGTTGTCCACTGCTCCCAAATTGAGTCCAAATATTATAGCCTAGCCTAGTCTTTTAAGTCCAATTAATAAAATCTCAGCCCAAAGCTTTAACCCAAAAACACTTAAAGCCTATTTTAGCCCAAAATCAATTTATACAAAAATCAGATTCTGTTAGAATAACTAAATTATTAATTTAATTAATAATTTTAATTCACGTAACAATTATGTAGTCATTTCAACTATTTTAATAGTTATCTATTACACCATAATTGGGTATTTTCAATCAAATTGTAAAGATCTTCAAACTTGTCTAGATTAAATTAACATATTTAAATACAAGACCAACCCAACCGAATCCCTAACGTATCGCTCATGTTTAGATTCGTGTCAAGAGAATCTCCATGCATCATATAGATTAGACGTGTCATTTAGACCGTCACTTATTTGTTTATCATTTTGCATTTAGGATGTCAAGATTGTGTAGTTGGAAACCCCAACTTTCGTTGATTTCACTTTGCTAGCTTCGCATCAGGTGAGTTTCACGGCCCCACTTTTACTATTTTATAACTACTTTATTGGGGGAGAAAACATATACTACTCAAACTATTTTGCAATAATTGATCTTTGTATAATCATTGTGGTGTACACGTACCAACTGTTTAAGGGCCACAATACATGTCCTCGTTTAACCGTAATCATTAACTATGCGTTTTAGCCAAGGAATATAGAGATAGTACTATCGGGATTGATCCCCCGCTCATGACTAGTCGCGCTAGTCCAACTGGGTTTGAGCTTTATATTCTAACTACTTTAGATTTATGGTTTGATTATAGGCTCCTTGATTATACTTTAACTTGAATGTCCTGCAAACATGTCAAGGGATTATGAATTGCACCTAAAAACATTTTGTTCAATATTTCAGAACAACGATACAAATTGTACAAGACTGTACGAAACGATTTTTATACGATTTCGATTATTGGAGTCACAAAACCTGTGAACTCACCAACCTTTGTGTTGACAGTTTTTCTATATGTTTTCTCAGGTAATGGAAACTAAACAAAACCTATAAGCATCGCATGTGTCCTGGATTTTGTAAATAGTTTTGGTAATCTACTTTATTTGTGTTGCTTTACTATTTATCGATGTGTTATGTTGCTAATTAGTCGCACCCCGTTCTTCCGTAAAACCATTTTTGGCGGGGTGTGACATAAGATGCAGGAGATAAAGGTCTGATTTTGGTTGATATTATAAATAATTCGGTTACAGTTTGATTATTTGAAAGCTATGTACATTTAAGTTGTAAATTATTTCACAATGACTTTGTTACTCATGTTGAGGATTAATTTAAATTTCACAATTGATTTTGCAGTGTACTTGAATCTGGCAAAAGATGATGGAAATGTTGCAGGGATTGCACTTGCTGAAATGATATTTGCAAGTTTTTTACCATATTCTTATTTCGTCTCTAAATTTCCTTATTCTTATTTCGTCTCTAAATTTTTTATAACATTAATTCATATATTAAAATTTGTAGCATCTTATCATTACAAGTATGGATTGTTATGTTATTTAAATTGTATCTATATTTATATTGTTTTTTTACATACTTCTCGAAGCATGCCCGTCCAGTCGGACGGGCTTTGAAGCTAGTAGTAAGGAATATAGTGGGTATTCCTTAGGGCATCCACAATGGTTAATCTCTCCAATACTGCAGGCGGGAAGACATTTTGAAAAAAGAGCGTTTGTTTTTTGGAAGTCAGAAGATGAGAAAAAGTCTTTTTGAGGTCTTCTGTGGGAAGACTTGGACCACAGTCTTCCAAGTTTGGAAGACATTTTACTTAAACATAAAAAAAGAATTTATTCATCATCACTACCACTACCACCCATACCACTGCCGCCACCACCACCAACCTCCGCCACCACCACCACCACCGCCGCCACCACCACCCGCCACCACATACCGTCACCACCACCACCACCACTTGCCACCACATACTGCCACTACCACCACCTACCTCTACCAGCGCCACCTACCTCCACCACCACCTACCGCCACCACCACCATATACCTCCGCCACCACCACCACCACCTACCTCCACCACCACCACCGACCGCCGCCACCACCACCTACCGCCGCCGCCACCACCTACCTCCACAACCACCACCACCTACCTCCGCCGCCACCACCTACCTCCGCCGCCACCACCTACCTCCACAACCACCACCACCCACCGCCACCTACCTCTAGCACCACCACCCCCACTACCTACCACCACCACCACCCACCGCCACCTACCTCCACCACCGCCACCACCACCAGCCCCACCTCCCGCCACCACCACCACAACCACCTACCGCCACCACACACCGCCACCACCACCACCACCACCTACCGCCACCACATACCGCCGCCACCACCACCACCACTAGCTACCCCACCGCCACCTACCGCCACCACCCACCGCCACCTACCGCCACCTACCGCCACCACCCACCACCACCTACCGTCGCCACCACCTACCGCCACCACCACCCGCCCCACTCGCCACCACCGATACCGTCGCTAAAAAATATTCGGTCTGCAGACATTGAAAAACAAACAGTCTTTGTCATAGAGACTGCAGACATTTGGTCTACATCTTCTCTGCAGATGTGGTCCGCAGACTGCAGACATTTTTCCTCTTAAAAAACAAACAGCACCTTATTATCTTTGGCACATCTTCTAATAACCTATTAATTAAAAACATCTTCTAAAATTGAATTAAATTTATCAACTTATTGGCTTCTTCAAATTTTATAGGCTTCTAGAAAGGAGATTAAATCAATTTTTTCAATTTCAAATAAGTTTAAATTTTATACAGTGTTGTAAAACTCGGTCAACTCGGCCGAGTACTCACTGAGTAATCGCTACTCGGTGGTGTGTCGAGTCGGGTTGATCCAAACTAGTCAAAAAACTCGGTCAAAGTGAACCATTGTCAAGACTCGGGCAAAATCGGCCATTTGACCCTAATAATTATAAATTTGAATATTTTATTTAACAGAATCATAAAAGAGCTAAACGTTGACTTTGTATGTAAACTTGCATTTAAAGAAATCGACACAGAGGAATTGTTTTTATGTTCAAGTACTGACATCGAGGTGTTTGCTACACTACAGTTTATTAAATCATTGTTAAACTCATGAACATGTTTTATAAATTCTGAAAATCCATTTCATTATGGTTATTTTCAGGACATTTTGGCAAAACCTCAAGCTTTGTCTCCTCATGCTTTAATTATTGATTCTATTCAAATATACTGGTAGTGGTGGAGCAATTTAAAAGGTTGTTTATTTTTTAATTTTAATCATACCCTCAAAAACACCCATTTTAATATAATAAATGAAATGATCCGAATGTTTTATAGGTTAAAGAACGCACATCAGCCTTGCTGCGGTTTGCTAAGAACATAGACATACCAGTCGAGTCACACGGGTCAAACTACAAAACATTCGGGTCACACAAGTCAACCTGGTCACACTGCCAATCTGGTCAAACGGGTAAAAAATTCTTGAAGATATTAATAAAAAAAACAATTTTTTTGAAATTTTTTCTTTAAATTAGGCCTTATAATTAGATGTCATTAAAGCAATTGATTTTTTGTATACATTAACCTGTTTTCTTACATTTAAATCGGTCAATCGGGTCAAATGGCCACCCAGGTCAAACGGATTAGAAAATAAGATTGACCCAATTTTTTTTATAAATTGTCCCAATTAATTACATTTAAATGTGTCAATCGGGTCACACGGGTTATGAATATCTTTTTATCTTCATGTGGTTTCAAGCTTTTACTTTTGATCCTCATTTATAAAATATTTGAGATATGTTGGTCAACCGTCTTCATTACCCTTAAGTTGTTAATGGTTAGCTTCAACAAGTTGTTGACACATAAGGAGTGAGAAAGTTTATTGCTTAACACCTTCGGTTTGACAAGGTACCTCAAACTTTGACTTTTATAGTCAAAGTCAACTCTCTATAAGAAATTAAATTCCAATATCGATATAAATCCATAATTTTTTTAAATAAAATCAACTAATCATCATATTGAGTAGTCTTCATAGAATGTTTCTTGAAGCAAAACAAATTTTGATATTAAAGTGCAAATTCTTTGACCATATTAAAGTGCAAATTCTTTGACCCAAAAAAGTCAAGTTTTAAACAATTTTTTTTTTCATCAGGATATGACAAACATCAAATTATTTGGTTTTAAAGAATTCGTTGTTTAAAAATAGGTTGAGAGAGTAACCATTTTTGTGTTACCTCTAATGATGTTTTGTGGACAATAGACTTGCTGCATGGATGGGATTGTATGTCCTCCATTAATCATAAATTCAGATTATCTTATAGAAGAAGTTTTGGAAATTTAGAATCCAATATTTGATTATTAGAAGTAACACAATTTGTACACGGAATCAATTCTTAGTTACCTTTTTATTTTTTTCATTATAAACCCTACAGTTATATAATTCAATACCGTTTTAATTGATGGTATGATTTAGCATTATATATTTTGTTAAAGACATTGTTAGAAAGATAATTATGTATACGTTCAATATTTTATTAGAAAGATAATGATTTAAATATATCAATAGGGGAACGTAATTGGTTTAAAATCATATTGCTAAAATGCCCTTTGACAAAGCATTGAGTCATCATTTAGGACCAATTAAAAACGTAGGAAATACCATGTCATCAAAAATAAGTAAGGCTTAGCTCCATATATAGGAGAAAATGTTTGAAAAAGGATTATCATTAACGAAAAACCATAAAATTA
The DNA here is from genome assembly GCA_963853835.1 of Calendula officinalis. Lineage (NCBI taxonomy): Eukaryota > Viridiplantae > Streptophyta > Magnoliopsida > Asterales > Asteraceae > Calendula > Calendula officinalis. Next base: position 25,242,553 of record OY970834.1, read on the forward strand.
CAAGAACAATTACAATTAAAACCTCATTATAACTCTACAATCAACAAAATTAGCCTCACTAAAACCCTCTAACACTCATATAATCTATTAAACAATAAAAACTAACATTCTTCCTCCGATTCAAAATAAGTGATACACTTTGGGTTTCACGGTTTTTGAGGCAAAAATTTATAATGATGGTTAAATTAGATTAATTGGATGGTTAGTGGGGATTGGGTCCCACACTTTTTTAATAAAGTGGGTTTAAAAGTAAAAGTAAAGGTAAAGAGGTAATTTCACTTTGTTAAAGTAGTTAGTTAGTGGGTGTGAGTCCTATAATTTTTTGCCAAATAAGGTAAATTTTCAAAGTATATCACTTATTTTGAATCACCCCAAAATGGAAAGTGTATCACTTATTTTGAATCGGAGGAAGTATTTAATTTTACAAAACTATTTAAAATAAGGGTAAATTACAGAAATTGTCCCTGTGGTATACCCGATTCTGTATTTCTGTCGCTAAACTTTTTTTGTCGGTTTTTTTGTCCTTAAAGATTTTTGGATTTCATTTTTCTGTCCTTCCATCCAAAATCCTCCGTTAACTAACGATTTTTTATCCATTTCCCCAAATTACCCCTGTTTTAATTCTTTATTTTTTTACATTTTTCTTTTTCTTTTTAAATCGATTTGCAGGTTCAAAAATCGAGTTCATGTTCTGTTCAAAAATCGAATTCATGTTCATGTTCTGTTCAAAATCGATTTGCACGCTTTTTTGATGCTCTGTTCTTGATTCTGGTTATGAAACCTAGATTTGCTAAACACGAACCGTAGATCTGCTTCAAGAATCGCAGATCTGAGTTGCGAAGTGGTGATGGTGGTTGCAGATCTGAGTTGCTCATCGCAGATCTGATTCAAGAATCTGCGAAGTGGTGATGGTGGTTGCAGATCTGCTCTTCCAGATCTGATTCGCGGGTTATCTTTTTGGGAAAGAAGATGGGGTTATCTTTCATGGTGAAGAAGATGGGGAAGAAGATGAAAAGAGAAAAAGAGAAAAGAGAAAAAAAGGGAAAAAGAAAATGACGAAAATACCCTTGTTTTTTTGGCATTTCACGTTAGTTAACAGAGGATTTTGGACGGAAGGACAAAAAAGTGAAATCCAAAAATCTTTAGGGACAAAAAAAACCGATAAAAAAAGTTTAGGGACAGAAATGCAGAATCGGGTATACCACAGGGACAATTTCTGTAATTTACCCTTAAAATAATAATAATAAACTAAGAAGAAGAAAGATACTCCCTCCATCCCATAAAAAAATTCTCATTTCCCATATAAATTTTATGGTATAAAAAAGTTCTCATTTCTCAAATATGAGAACCTACTTAATAAAATACTACTCCCTCCGTCCCACAAAAAAGTTCCCATTTCTATCATAAATTTTGTCCCACAAAAAAGTTCTCATTTCTATTAAATAATATTATTATTATGGGCCCCACCACCAACTATCTCTTAAAAACACTTTCTCTCTCCAATTAACCTTATATTTTAATCAAAAATAGTACCAAAGACCCCACTATCAACTATCTCCTAAATACTTGTGCCCAAAGGAAATGGGAACTTTTTTGTAGGACGGAGGGAGTATTATATATTTCACCACTAAATATCTCCTAAAAACACTTACTCTTTCTAAATAATCATATATTTTAATAAAAATATTACAAAGCACTCGCGACTATCACCAAACTTCAATATTTACGTGATTCATTGGGACCCAACACAGACAAGAACGTATATATACGTCTTTCATAGCCGTTGCTCCAACATTCAAAATACTTGAACGCACTCTGCTCTCAATCTCAATTCGCCATTAACGCATCTATCACGCCATCTTCTCATCTTCTTGCGATTGATTCTCTGACCTTCGCTCCAATTTCTTTTTAATTATTTTCTGTACACATTATTTTGACCTTTTATTCAATTTCCTGTTTTTTAATCTTAAAATTGATGATGAATTCAGGAAATTTGTCCGCCAGATCACTTCTATTTCAACTGGCAAGCATCGGAAGAGTACTTATCGTGATGAGAATGTAAGTGCGTGCTAGTGTGTATTTGTGATTTATTGTACGGATTTTGAATTGCTTATAGGGATCATTACAATGTTTCATCTCGTTCTGGTAGTTGGGGTTTGTAAAAGGTAGGGTTTATCCGTATTTTGATCGTTACAGTGTTTCATCTCGTTCTGATTGTTAGGGTTTGTAAAAATTAGGGTTCTGGTTCGATATTTCCATCGCCAAATCGAAGAAAGAGGCTTGGGTAATCCCGTTTATGGATGTAGTTTTAATTATTTAACTACTTGGAACTTGATGTGATTTTTTATGGACCTTCTTTAATCAGGATTTTGATTTCATATGTCGATTGTTCCAATTTGACATGGTTTTAAACATTTTGTGTGTGAAAGTTAAACATTGTTCATATTATTTGTATTCATTATCTTCTGTTTATCATGAATAAGTGTTTTAGCAATATGTCATGAATAATCGATTTGGTCACTGATGATGCAAGTGGATTCATCATGTCATTGCATTTCTTCACTTTATCGAGTTGATTTTGCTTTCTGGTCAAATTTATGGATAAATTTGTTTATTTCAATATGCCTACTCTTCTCATAAGTATCACAGTTAAATGCTTCAGGTTTTGTGATGAATGTTGATGAATATAATCTGTTTATGTTTGAATCAAACATTAGTGTCTGAGTTTTACATGTGTACATAAGGTCCTGCAGAAATTATTGACTGTACATTTTAATTTTGATCCTGCAGAAACAATATAGAATAGTGTTGGTTTAATCAAGAAAGTCTAAGGGGTGAATTGTAAGTTTATGGTTTTGTGTCTGACTCAGTCGTAGGCCATGTAGGCCAGTTTGTTTTAAGTGTTTAGTTAAACAAGAAGTGGCATAGTTGTTCCACAATCTTAGGAAACCGTTTATTTCTATTCGTATTTGTATGTTTCATTGTTAAGCATTTTGAATTAATGAAAGCAGAAAATTGCCCCACTTTGTTCCATTTTCTCTCTGTTTTGTGAAGAAACAGAGTTTCAATTTATCTCAAATTTACATTTGGTATCAGAGCTTAACCTGGTACGAAATTAAACTCAAAATACGTATTGTTAACATGGGAGATAAAGCCGACAAGCATGAAAAAGATGGAGCAGTAACCTTGCAGTACCCCATGCTCTCAAGGAGCAATTATGCTGCTTGGGCTATAAAGATGCGTGTGTTCATGCAAGCTCAAGGTGTCTGGGAGGCCGTTGAGCCCCGTACTTCCAACACGGTTGTCGAAGTGAAGAAGGATAAAATGGCATTGGCAGCCATTTATCAAGGCATACCGGAGGATTTACTTTTGTCGTTGGCGGAGAAGCAAACGGCTAAAGAAGCATGGCTGGCTCTAAAGACTATGTTTATGGGGGCAGATAGAGTGAAGACAGCAAGGGTACAAACCCTTAAAGCAGAATTTGAAATTCTAAGTATGAAAGAGTCGGAGACGATCGATGAGTTCGCTGTGAAAGTGAACAACGTTGTAAGCAACATTCGAGCACTTGGAGACAAGGTTGAGGAAGATTACGTGGTGAAAAAATTGCTCCGTGCGGTCCCGTCTAAATTCGTCCAAATTGCTTCAACAATAGAGCAATTTGCGGATCTAGATACGATGTCGGTTGAGGAGGTTGTTGGAAGATTAAAGGCTCATGAAGAACGTATAAGAGGCCATAATGAAAATTCAGAAGCAAAGTTACTTTTGACCCATCAAGAATGGGTTGAAAAAACAAAGAGTAAAAGAGCCGATGAAAACAAAACACAAAGAAAAGACAACCGACAAAGTAACAGTACCCATGGCCGAGGAAGAGGTCGTGGTCGTGGAAGAGGCGGTTACAACTCCGGACGCGGTGGTGGACGCCGTGGAGGAAGGTCCTATCAAAATAAAGAAGGTGGGCGTGGTTCATATAACAACCAAGATAAGAGCAGCATACAATGTTACAATTGTCAAAGTTACGGGCACTATGCAGCCGAGTGTCAAAACCCACGTCGAGAAAGAAACTATGAGGCAAACCTAACCCAACAGGTTGATGATGAACCTGCATTATTTCTTTCCACCGAAGATGTAGTCGAAGAAGTTTATCTTAATGAAGAGTGGGTTACACCAAAACTCAGGTCGAAAGGAGATGAACCAAACAGGTCCATCATATGGTACCTTGATAACGGAGCTAGCAATCACATGACGGGTGATGAAACGAAATTTCAAGAAATCGATAAAACCAAGAAGGGGTTTGTCAGGTTTGGTGACGGTTCAAAAGTCAGAATAGAAGGCAAGGGTGCAATTTTGTTCCAATGTAAAAATGGTGAACAAAGATTATTACGAGATGTGTACCACATCCCGAGCTTATGAAACAATATAATAAGTTTGGGACAGCTAGCCGAAGAAGGAGATAGAGTGCTAATTTATGGTGCTTATCTGTGGATACATGATAGAACGGGAAGACTTATGATGAAAGTTGAAAAATCATCAAATCGGTTGTACAAAATAGCTTTGAATCAAGTTGAGCCAAAGTGTCTGTTAAGTGAAGAGAAGGAACTAAATTGGTTGTGGCATGCACGTCTAGGGCATGTAAACTTTACAGCCCTCAAAGAAATGTCAGACCATAATGTGGTCCATGGTTTACCAAGTATTAAAATTAATCTACACCCATGTCAAGGCTGCTTGATTGGTAAACAAACAAGATCACCACAACCTATACAAGCTAGTTTCAAACCAACAACCCGACTCGAGCTGATCCATGGTGATCTATGTGGCCCGATCACACCCGTCACACCCTTGGGGAACAGGTACTTCCTACTGTTAATAGATGATTATACAAGAATTATGTGGATTTATTTAATTAAATCAAAAGATGAGACGTTTGAAGTTTTCAAGAAATTTCGGGCACTCGTAGAAACTGAAACGGGTGAGAAAATGAAAACTTTTAGAACAGACCGTGGTGGCGAATTCATGTCTAACAAATTTGGGGCATATTGTGATGAAACTGGGCTAAAGAGACATTATACAGCACCCTACACCCCCCAACAAAATGGGGTTGTAGAGAGAAGAAATAGAAAGGTGGTCGAAATGGTTCGAACAATTCTAAAATACAGAAACCTGCCAGAGACATTGTGGGGAGAAGCATCGAGACACGCAGTATACATACTTAACCGTGTGTCCACGAAAGCCCTAAATAAAAGTACACCATAAGAACAGTGGAGCGGAAGAAAGCCAAATATCGAACATTTAAGGGTATTTGGGTGTATAGCTCATATGAAGATCGTAAAAGGGCACTTAAAAAAACTCGAATATTGAAGCAAACCACTAGTGTATCTGGGAACATAGATTGGTACAAAGGCATACAGATTATTCGATCCCGACACCGGAAAAGTTCATGTAAGCAAAGATGTATGTTTTGAAGAAAATAAAGAATGGCCATGGGGAAGATCTGAAAAGTTCAAAGAAATGATTGGAAGTCAGTTGGCAATCACAGGTTTTGAAGAAAATAACGATGACCTACTTACAAACACAATGCAATCAGACTCTTTCATTTACAATGAAGGAGGAATGTCTTATGACATGAGCCCAGAGATGCAAGCCCAAGCTGAAAATGTTGAAAGCCCAACACCTAAACAAGCCCACAATAATTCAGGTGTGTATTCGATCCCCAATTCACCAGTTAGCCCTATACACACACCAAGCCCTAACACGCCTTCAAGCTCCAGCGCCTCAAATACACCGTCATCGGAATCTACCGGTGGCGGAGCCCCGAAGAGATACCGCCGCCTATCTGATATATACAGGGAACTAGATGAACTTAATCTCACACTCGATCAGGAGGAACCCGCCTCCTTTTCAGAAGCTAGTAAAAATGTCGAGTGGTTGGGGGCAATGGAAAATGAAATAAGTGCCACTGAAAAGAACAAGACATGGGAGCTGGTCAAGCTACCTAATGGTCGAAAACCAATCGGTCTCAAGTGGGTCTTCAAACTGAAACGTGACCCAGATGGCAACGTAGTAAAGCATAAGGCCCGGTTGGTGGCGAAAGGCTATGTCCAGAAGCAAGGGATCGATTTTGAAGAAGTTTTTGCTCCGGTGGCCCGACTCGAAACGGTAAAGTTACTTCTGGCCTTAGCTTGTAAAAACAGATGGAGCGTCCATCATTTAGACGTAAAATCTGCTTTTTTACATGAGAAATTAAATGAAGAAGCTTATGTTTTACAACCGGAAGGGTTCGTTAAGAAAGGGAAATCAGAGATGGTGTATAAACTCTCCAAAGCCTTGTATGACCTCCGTCAAGCACCTCGAGCTTGGAATGCACGGCTTGATAGTTATCTGAAACAGATTAATTTTACAAGGTGTGTACATGAATATGCAGTGTACAAAAGAAATGTGAAAGGAAATACACTGATCGTGGGAGTTTACGTTGATGATCTCATTGTTACCGGAAATAGTGAAGAAGAAGTAAAGAAATTCAAGCAGCAAATGAACCAAGAATTCGAGATGAGTGACTTGGGGCTGCTGTCATACTATTTGGGAATCGAGGTAAACCAAAGTGAGGAAGGAATAAGCTTGAAACAAACTAGCTATGCTAAGAACCTACTGGCTAAATTCGGTATGCAAGATTGTAATCCAGCCGAAGTACCTATGGAGCACAAGTTTGAGCTCACGAAAGACCACGATGGTACACCAGTAGACGCAACAAAGTACAGAAGCATAGTTGGTGGGTTGAGGTATCTGTGTCACACCTGACCCGATATTTCATACGCCGTGGGAATAGTGAGTCGATTCCTTGAACGACCCACTGAACTTCATCATCAAGCAGTGAAAAGAATTCTCAGGTATGTGCAGGGAACTCTCAATTTGGGTTTATTTTACACTTCAAGTTCTGGTGGAAATAGTATTATTGGGTTCTCGGATAGTAATCACGCAAGAGATATTGAAGATAGAAGAAGTACAGGCGGGTCTGCTTTCTATCTAAACGGGAACTTAGTTACATGGAACTCTCAGAAATAAAGATGTGTTGCACTATCCTCTTGTGAGGCAGAATTCATGGCTGCCACTGCAGCAACATGCCAAGGTATATGGATTCGACGATTGGTTACCGAGCTCACAGGAGAAAGCCTACCCCCGGTAACTATCCACATCGATAACAAGTCTGCATTGGAACTTGTAAAGCATCCCGTCTTTCACGGGAGGAGCAAGCACATAGACACTCGATTCCACTTTATAAGGGAATGCATCGAAAGAGGAGACATTGTAGTGAAGTACATAATCGGAAATGAACAAAGGGCAGACATCTTTACAAAACCACTTGCAAGGATTAAGTTCAAAGATATGAGGGAATGCTTGCAATGAAGATTCTCGATTAAGGAGGAATTTGTTGGTTTAATCAAGAAAGTCTAAGGGGTGAATTGTAAGTTTATGGTTTTGTGTCTGACTCAGTCGTAGGCCATTTAGGCCAGTTTGTTTTAAGTGTTTAGTTAAACAAGAAGTGGCATAGTTGTTCCACAATCTTAGGAAACCGTTTATTTCTATTCGTATTTGTATGTTGCATTGTTAAGCATTTTGAATTAATGAAAGCATAAAATTGCCCCACTTTGTTCCATTTTCTCTCTGTTTTGTGAAGAAACAGAGTTTCAATTTATCTCAAATTTACAAATAGGAACCCGATTGAGGTTTTTGGCATGCATAACAGAGAAAATATTGAGGTTTTTCTTCAAATCTCTAATCTAATCTGTAATCTTGATAAATTTGTAGGTTTTTTGCTATGCTTTGAGTCCAAACGATGGTAAGGAGCAATGACATCAGATACAAATACTTATCAACCTTAACGGTTATACCAAGGTTTGATTAAACTAAACACTTAAAAGAATACCATGCTATTTTTTGGGCGAGGGTAAATGCAACATTTTTCATTTTCTAACTATAAAATTTGATTTATTACAGCCTCTACTTTGAGCATCATCAATCATCATCTTTTTGCAGTTTAGGAGTAGTCTTTTGACATACATTTGACTTTTGCACATTCTGATTATCATAAAATTACTAATGACCTTCCGATTAGAAATCAGTGACAAAAAAAAAAAAAAAAGAATTAGCACAAGCACACATGCATGTCCTTGTAATACTTTATTACAAGTATTTGAGGTTAAATTTTGCTAGGCAGTGGGGGAGAACAAACCAGGAGGAATAAGGGCATCTAAAAATTTGATGTTAATTTCTTTTACTTTTTCTTTTATCTAACTGTTGTAATTACTCACATATTTTGTGGGATATATTCATGCAGATGTATACAACAGTGAAGAGCACTGACAAATGAGCAGGTACTACATTTGGATCTTTTCTTTCTATAAGACATCATATTTTTCTCTTAATTTGTTAAGATTGTACAAGTAGAAATTGCTGATATAGAACCAGTATGTATATATCTCTCTGCAAGTTTTGTTCTTTTCTCTTATCTTGTTTGTTCATTATCATTACATATTTGAACTTATAACGGATATATATGATGCCAAATTGACTTACAAAAAGGCATCTAATAAGTGCATACATTTTTCATTTTTTAACTATAAAATAAGATTTATTACACCCTCGGCTTACTGCATCAATTCTAACACTGGTTCCAGTTGTTATTTAGAGGTTTTATTCTAACTGCTTGCTATTACTCTTGGCTTGGAGAGGTTTGTCAACTTTTTTCTCTGTTTATACTCTTTTTAAAGTTATGATCTAAAAAAAATGCTAAAAACCGTATTGCTTAAATGTATGTAGATTCGAACTCTAGGAATGTTGCGGTCCCGTTTGGAGTCGTTACCTGGTGCATTTAATACAATATTTGCATACTAAGATAATTGTGTCTTTTATTTTGCTGAAAAAAGATTTTTTGTTTCTGGGATGACTGGATATGGCAAAAGACAGCAATCGGGAGCTGAAAAAGATACTTATTGTGCTGTTCGCGATGTTATAAAGTTTTTGGCTCGTGGCAGGCGTCAGAAAAAGTAAGAACACTTCAGTTTTCTGCTTACAATATATAAAGTAATTTTACTCTGATTTATTATTTTTATTATATGTGCTAACAACTAATTTATATCTTTATAATTCTTTCAGGTATTATTGAACTAGGTTAGGTAGGTAGGTAGGTAGGTATGGTATGCTAGTCCGTAGGGTATAATAAATGTAAGGATAGGTACGTAGGTATGGTATATTAGTGCGTAAGGTAAGTTGGGTCAGGTAGGTAGGTGGGTTAGGATAGCTAGGTAGCATTGGTTAGGTATATTATTTAATTACTCCTTGACAATTCTGATTGTTTTTTTTTCAGGTTAATGAAATTGAATGGACATATGTTTTTCTTTGCAATCAGAAAAAGGTAAGTAACTTTACTCTAACTTATTATTTTTACTATATTGTTTATATATGTGCTAACAACTAATTTATCTTTATAATATTTTCAGGTACTCTTGAACTAGGTTAGGTAGGTGTGTAAAGTAGGGTATGATAGGAGTAGGGTTATGATAGGGTAAGTTAGGTCACGGAGGTAGGTGGGTTAGGATAACTAGGTAGAATTGGTTAGGTAGATTATTTAATTGCTCCTTGATAATTTTGATTGTTTTTCTTTCCAGGTAAATAAAATGCATGGACATATGTTTTCTTTGCTGTCGGAAAAAGGTAAGTAATTTAACTCTAATTTATTATTTTTATAATATTGTTTTTATGTGCTAACAACTTATTTATATCTTTATAATTTTTTCAGGTGCCCTTGAATTAGGTTAGGTAGGTAGGTAAAGTAGGGTATTATAGAGGTAGGCTAAGGTTAGGTAGGTAGGTAGGGTATGCTAGTACTATGGTAAGTTAGGTAGGTGGGTTAGGATAGATAGGTATCATTGGTTAGGTAAATTATTTGATTGCTCATTGACAATTCTGACTGTTTTTTTTCTCCAGGTAAATGAAATTGCATGGACATATGATTTTCTTTACTATCGGAAAAGGTAAGTCATTTTACTATAACTTATTATTATTATTATTATTATTATATGATTATTATTTATACGTGCTAACAACTCATTTATATCTTTATTATTTTTTCAGGTACTCTTGAACTAGGTTAGGTAGGTAAAGTAGGGTATAATAAATGTAAGGTTAGGTAGGGAAGTAGGGTATGATAGTGCTAGGATAAGTTTGGTCAGGTAAGTAGGTGAGTTAAGATAGCATTGGTTTGGTATATTATTTAATTACTCCTTGACAATTCTGATTGTTTTTTTTTCAGGTTAATGAAATTGAATGGACATATGTTTTTCTTTGCAATCAGAAAAGGTAAGTAACTTTACTCTAACTTATTATTTTTATTATATTGTTTATATATGTGCTAACAACTAATTTATCTTTATAATTTTTTCAGGTACTCTTGAACTAGGTTAGGTAGGTGTGTAAAGTAGGGTATGATAGGAGTAGGGTTATGATAGGGTAAGTTAGGTCACGGAGGTAGGTGGGTTAGGATAACTAGGTAGAATTGGTTAGGTAGATTATTTAATTGCTCCTTGATAATTTTGATTGTTTTTTTTTTTCAGGTAAATAAAATGCATGGACATATGTTTTCTTTGCTGTCGGAAAAAGGTAAGTAATTTAACTCTAATTTATTATTTTTATAATATTGTTTTTATGTGCTAACAACTTATTTATATCTTTATAATTTTTTCAGGTGCTCTTGAATTAGGTTAGGTAGGTAGGTAAAGTAGGGTATTATAGAGGTAGGCTAAGGTTAGGTAGGTAGGTAGGGTATGCTAGTACTATGGTAAGTTATGTAGGTGGGTTAGGATAGATAGGTAGCATTGGTTAGGTAAATTATTTGATTGCTCATTGACAATTCTGACTGTTTTTTTTTTCTCCAGGTAAATGAAATTGCATGGACATATGATTTTCTTTACTATCGGAAAAGGTAAGTCATTTTACTATAACTTATTATTATTATTATATGATTATTATTTATACGTGCTAACAACTCATTTATATCTTTATTATTTTTTCAGGTACTCTTGAACTAGGTTAGGTAGGTAAAGTAGGGTATAATAAATGTAAGGTTAGGTAGGGAAGTAGGGTATGCTAGTGCTAGGATAAGTTTGGTCAGGTAGGTAGGTGAGTTAAGATAGCATTGGTTTGGTATATTATTTAATTACTCCTTGACAATTCTGATTGTTTTTTTTTTCAGGTTAATGAAATTGAATGGACATATGTTTTTCTTTGCAATCAGAAAAAGGTAAGTAACTTTACTCTAACTTATTATTTTTATTATATTGTTTATATATGTGCTAACAACTAATTTATCTTTATAATTTTTTCAGGTACTCTTGAACTAGGTTAGGTAGGTGTGTAAAGTAGGGTATGATAGGGTAAATTAGGTCACGGAGGTAGGTGGGTTAGGATAACTAGGTAGAATTGGTTAGGTAGATTATTTAATTGCTCCTTGATAATTTTCATTGTTTTTTTTTCCAGGTAAATAAAATGCATGGACATATGTTTTCTTTGCTGTCGGAAAAAGGTAAGTAATTTAACTCTAATTTATTATTTTTATAATATTGTTTTTATGTGCTAACAACTTATTTATATCTTTATAATTTTTTCATGTGCTCTTGAATTAGGTTAGGTGGGTAGGTAAAGTAGGGTACTATAGAGGTAGGCTAAGGTTAGGTAGGTAGGTAGGGTATGCTAGTACTATGGTAAGTTAGGTAGGTGGGTTAGGATAGATAGGTATCATTGGTTAGGTAAATTATTTGATTGCTCATTGACAATTCTGACTGTTTTTTTTCTCCAGGTAAATGAAATTGCATGGACATATGATTTTCTTTACTATCGGAAAAGGTAAGTCATTTTACTATAACTTATTATTATTATTATTATTATATTGTTATTTATACGTGCTAACAACTCATTTATATCTTTATTATTTTTTCAGGTACTCTTGAACTAGGTTAGGTAGGTAAAGTAGGGTATAATAAATGTAAGGTTAGGTAGGGAAGTAGGGTATGCTAGTGCTAGGATAAGTTTGGTCAGGTAAGTAGGTGAGTTAAGATAGCATTGGTTTGGTATATTATTTAATTACTCCTTGACAATTCTGATTGTTTTTTTTTTCAGGTTAATGAAATTGAATGGACATATGTTTTTCTTTGCAATCAGAAAAGGTAAGTAACTTTACTCTAACTTATTATTTTTATTATATTGTTTATATATGTGCTAACAACTAATTTATCTTTATAATTTTTTCAGGTACTCTTGAACTAGGTTAGGTAGGTGTGTAAAGTAGGGTATGATAGGAGTAGGGTTATGATAGGGTAAGTTAGGTCACGGAGGTAGGTGGGTTAGGATAACTAGGTAGAATTGGTTAGGTAGATTATTTAATTGCTCCTTGATAATTTTGATTGTTTTTTTTTTCAGGTAAATAAAATGCATGGACATATGTTTTCTTTGCTGTCGGAAAAAGGTAAGTAATTTAACTCTAATTTATTATTTTTATAATATTGTTTTTATGTGCTAACAACTTATTTATATCTTTATAATTTTTTCAGGTGCTCTTGAATTAGGTTAGGTAGGTAGGTAAAGTAGGGTATTATAGAGGTAGGCTAAGGTTAGGTAGGTAGGTAGGGTATGCTAGTACTATGGTAAGTTAGGTAGGTGGGTTAGGATAGATAGGTAGCATTGGTTAGGTAAATTATTTGATTGCTCATTGACAATTCTGACTGTTTTTTTTCTCCAGGTAAATGAAATTGCATGGACATATGATTTTCTTTACTATCGGAAAAGGTAAGTCATTTTACTATAACTTATTATTATTATTATTATTATTATTATTATTATTATTATTATATTATTATTATTTATACGTGCTAACAACTCGTTTATATCTTTATTATTTTTTCAGGTACTCTTGAACTAGGTTAGGTAGGTAAAGTAGGGTATAATAAATGTAAGGTTAGGTAGGGAAGTAGGGTATGCTAGTGCTAGGATAAGTTTGGTCAGGTAAGTAGGTGAGTTAAGATTGCATTGGTTTGGTATATTATTTAATTACTCCTTGACAATTCTGATTGTTTTTTTTTTCAGGTTAATGAAATTGAATGGACATATGTTTTTCTTTGCAATCAGAAAAGGTAAGTAACTTTACTCTAACTTATTATTTTTATTATATTGTTTATATATGTGCTAACAACTAATTTATCTTTATAAATTTTTCAGGTACTCTTGAACTAGGTTAGGTAGGTGTGTAAAGTAGGGTATGATAGGAGTAGGGTTATGATAGGGTAAGTTAGGTCACGGAGGTAGGTGGGTTAGGATAACTAGGTAGAATTGGTTAGGTAGATTATTTAATTGCTCCTTGATAATTTTGATTGTTTTTTTTTCAGGTAAATAAAATGCATGGACATATGTTTTCTTTGCTGTCGGAAAAAGGTAAGTAATTTAACTCTGATTTATTATTTTTATAATATTGTTTTTATGTGCTAACAACTTATTTATATCTTTATAATTTTTTCAGGTGCTCTTGAATTAGGTTAGGTAGGTAAAGTAGGGTATTATAGAGGTAGGCTAAGGTTAGGTAGGTAGGTAGGGTATGCTAGTACTATGGTAAGTTAGGTAGGTGGGTTAGGATAGATAGGTAGCATTGGTTAGGTAAATTATTTGATTGCTCATTGACAATTCTGACTGTTTTTTTTTCTCTCCAGGTAAATGAAATTGCATGGACATATGATTTTCTTTACTATCGGAAAAGGTAAGTCATTTTACTATAACTTATTATTATTATTATTATTATTATTATTATTATTATATGATTATTATTTATACGTGCTAACAACTCATTTATATCTTTATTATTTTTTCAGGTACTCTTGAACTAGGTTAGGTAGGTAAAGTAGGGTATAATAAATGTAAGGTTAGGTAGGGAAGTCGGGTATGCTAGTGCTAGGATAAGTTTGGTCAGGTAGGTAGGTGAGTTAAGATAGCATTGGTTTGGTATATTATTTAATTACTCCTTGACAATTCTGATTGTTTTTTTTCTTCAGGTTAATGAAATTGAATGGACATATGTTTTTCTTTGCAATCAGAAAAAGGTAAGTAACTTTACTCTAACTTATTATTTTTATTATATTGTTTATATATGTGCTAACAACTAATTTATCTTTATAATTTTTTCAGGTACTCTTGAACTAGGTTAGGTAGGTGTGTAAAGTAGGGTATGATAGGAGTAGGGTTATGATAGGGTAAATTAGGTCACGGAGGTAGGTGGGTTAGGATAACTAGGTAGAATTGGTTAGGTAGATTATTTAATTGCTCCTTGATAATTTTGATTGTTTTTTTTTTCAGGTAAATAAAATGCAAGGACATATGTTTTCTTTGCAATCAGAAAAGGTAAGTAACTTTACTCTAACTTATTATTTTTATTATATTGTTTATATATGTGCTAACAACTAATTTATCTTTATAAATTTTTCAGGTACTCTTGAACTAGGTTAGGTAGGTGTGTAAAGTAGGGTATGATAGGAGTAGGGTTATGATAGGGTAAGTTAGGTCACGGAGGTAGGTGGGTTAGGATAACTAGGTAGAATTGGTTAGGTAGATTATTTAATTGCTCCTTGATAATTTTGATTGTTTTTTTTTCAGGTAAATAAAATGCATGGACATATGTTTTCTTTGCTGTCGGAAAAAGGTAAGTAATTTAACTCTGATTTATTATTTTTATAATATTGTTTTTATGTGCTAACAACTTATTTATATCTTTATAATTTTTTCAGGTGCTCTTGAATTAGGTTAGGTAGGTAAAGTAGGGTATTATAGAGGTAGGCTAAGGTTAGGTAGGTAGGTAGGGTATGCTAGTACTATGGTAAGTTAGGTAGGTGGGTTAGGATAGATAGGTAGCATTGGTTAGGTAAATTATTTGATTGCTCATTGACAATTCTGACTGTTTTTTTTTCTCTCCAGGTAAATGAAATTGCATGGACATATGATTTTCTTTACTATCGGAAAAGGTAAGTCATTTTACTATAACTTATTATTATTATTATTATTATTATTATTATTATTATTATATGATTATTATTTATACGTGCTAACAACTCATTTATATCTTTATTATTTTTTCAGGTACTCTTGAACTAGGTTAGGTAGGTAAAGTAGGGTATAATAAATGTAAGGTTAGGTAGGGAAGTCGGGTATGCTAGTGCTAGGATAAGTTTGGTCAGGTAGGTAGGTGAGTTAAGATAGCATTGGTTTGGTATATTATTTAATTACTCCTTGACAATTCTGATTGTTTTTTTTCTTCAGGTTAATGAAATTGAATGGACATATGTTTTTCTTTGCAATCAGAAAAAGGTAAGTAACTTTACTCTAACTTATTATTTTTATTATATTGTTTATATATGTGCTAACAACTAATTTATCTTTATAATTTTTTCAGGTACTCTTGAACTAGGTTAGGTAGGTGTGTAAAGTAGGGTATGATAGGAGTAGGGTTATGATAGGGTAAATTAGGTCACGGAGGTAGGTGGGTTAGGATAACTAGGTAGAATTGGTTAGGTAGATTATTTAATTGCTCCTTGATAATTTTGATTGTTTTTTTTTTCAGGTAAATAAAATGCAAGGACATATGTTTTCTTTGCTGTCGGAAAAAGGTAAGTAATTTAACTCTAATTTATTATTTTTATAATATTGTTTTTATGTGCTAACAACTTATTTATATCTTTATAATTTTTTCAGGTGCTCTTGAATTAGGTTAGGTAGGTAGGTAAAGTAGGGTATTATAGAGGTAGGCTAAGGTTAGGTAGGTAGGTAGGGTATGCTAGTACTATGGTAAGTTAGGTAGGTGGGTTAGGATAGATAGGTAGCATTGGTTAGGTAAATTATTTGATTGCTCATTGACAATTCTGACTGTTTTTTTTCTCCAGGTAAATGAAATTGCATGGACATATGATTTTCTTTACTATCGGAAAAGGTAAGTCATTTTACTATAACTTATTATTATTATTATTATTATTATATTATTATTTATACGTGCTAACAACTCATTTATATCTTTATTATTTTTTCAGGTACTCTTGAACTAGGTTAGGTAGGTAAAGTAGGGTATAATAAATGTAAGGTTAGGTAGGGAAGTAGGGTATGCTAGTACGATAAGTTTGGTCAGGTAGGTAGGTGAGTTAAGATAGCATTGGTTTGGTATATTATTTAATTACTCCTTGACAAATCTGATTGTTTTTTTTTTCAGGTTAATGAAATTGAATGGACATATGTTTTTCTTTGCAATCAGAAAAGGTAAGTAACTTTACTCTAACTTATTATTTTTATTATATTGTTTATATATGTGCTAACAACTAATTTATATCTTTATAATGTTTTCAGGTACTATTAAACTAGGTTAGGTAGGTAGGTAGGTAAAGTAGGGTATAATGAATGTAAGGTTCGGTAGGTAGGTGTGGTATACTAGTGCGTAGGGTAAGTTGGGTCAGGTAGTTAGGTGAGTTAGGATAGCTAGGTAGCATTGGTTAAGTATATTATTTAATTACTCCTTGACAATTCTTATTGTTTTTTTTTCCAGGTAAATGAAATTGCATGGACATATATTTTTCTTTACTAACATTTTATTTTTATTATATTATTTATATATGTACTAACAACTAATTTATATCTTTATAAGTTTTTCAGGCACTCTTGTACTAGGTTATGCAGGTAGGTAGGTAAAGTAGGGTATAATAAATGTAAGGTTAGGTAGGTTAATATGGTATGCTAGTGCGTAGGGTAAGTTGGGTCAGGTTGGTAGGTCGGTTAGGATAGCTAGGCAGCATTGGTTAGGTATATTATTTAATTACTCCTTGACAATTCTGATTGTTTTTTTTCAGGTAAATATTGCATGGACATATGTTTTTCTTTACAATCAGAGAATGTAAGTAATTTACTCTACCTTATTATTTTTATTATATTGTTTATATGTGCTAACAACTAATTTATATCTTTATAATTTTTTCAGGTTCTCTTGAACTAAAGTAGGGTATGATAGGAGTAGGGTTATGATAGGGTAAGTTAGGACAGATTGGTAGGTGGGTTTGGATAACTAGGTAGCATTGCTTAGCTAGATTATTTAATTGCTCGTTGATAATTTTGATTGTTTTTTTTTCAGGTAAATAAAATTGCATGGACATATGTTTTCTTTGCTTTCGGAAAAAGGTAAGTAATTTTAATTAAATTTATTATTTTTATTATATTATTTTTATGTGCTAACAACTTATTTATATCTTTATAATTTTTTTAGGTACTCTTGAATTAGGTTAGATAGGTAGGTAAAGTAGGGTATTATAGGGGTAGGCTAAGGTTAGGTAGGTAGGGTATGCTAGTGCTAGGTAAGTTAGGTCGGGTAGGTAGGTGAGTTAGGTTAAATAGGTATCATTGGTTAGGTAAATTATTTGATTGCTCCTTGACAATTCTGATTGTTTTTTTTTTCAGGTAAATGAAATTGCATGGACATATGATTTTCTTTGCTATCGGAAAAAGTAAGTCATTTTATTATAACTTATTATTTTTATTATATTATTTGTATGTGCTAACAACTAATATATTATATCTTTATATTTTCAGGTACACTTGAACTAGGTTAGGTAAGTAACGTATGGTATAATAAATGTAAGGTTAGGTAGGGAAGTAGGCTATGCTAGTGCTAGGATAAGTTGGGTGAGGTATATTAGTTAATTACTCATTGACAATTTTGATTGTTTTTTTTCCAGGTTAATGAAATTGAATGGACATATGTTTTTCTTTGAAAAGGTAAGTAATTTTACTCTAACTTTTTATTTTTATTATATTGTTTATATATGTACTAACAACAAATTTATATCTTTATAATTTTTTCAGGTACTCTTGAACGAGGTTAGATAGGTAGTTAAGTAAAGTATGGTATAATAATGTAAGGTTAAGTAGGAAGATATGGTATGTGCGTAGGGTAAGTTGGGTTATGTTGGTAGGTGGGTTAGGATAGCTAGGTAGCACTGGTTAGGTATATTATTTAATTACTCCTTGACAATTCTGATTGTTTTTTCTTCAAGTAAATGACATCACATGGACATATGTTTTTCTTTGCAATCGGAAAAGGTAAGTAATTTTACTCTAACTTATTATTTTTATTATTATATATATATGTGCTAACAACTAATTTATATCTTTATAATTTTTACAGGTACTCTTGAACTAGTTTATTAGGTAGGTGTGTAAAGTACGGTATGATAGGAGTAGGGTTATGATAGGGTAAGTTAAGTCACGTAGGTAGGTGAGTTACGATAACTAGGTAGCATTGTAGATTATTTAATTGCTACTTGATAATTTTGATTGTTTTTTTTCAGGTAAATAAAATGCTACATATGTTTTATTTGCCGTCGGAAAAAGGTAATTAATTTAACTCTAATTTATTATTTTTATTATATTGTTTTTATGTGCTAACAACTTATTTATATCTTTATAATTTTTTCAGGTACTCGTATTATAGTGATACACTAAGGTTATGTAGGTAGGTAGTGTTAGGTCACAACAACCCTGGTTTATAATGTTAATTGATAGATTATTATACTTAGATAAATATTAGAGTGATAACACAAGAATATAGTCAATGTATAAATCCACTAAGTGTGGCTTGTTGCGGAAATAACAAGACCACTGATCAATTACAAAAGATGTGAATGTGTAAAGTAAATTGGTGGTTTCTCCTTTGCAAGATGATCTCTATTTATAATGATATAGAGATCTTACATAATGAGCAAAGGAGTAACCGAAGGACTAAGGTAGGAAAATGACTAAGATCAAGGGATTTGATCTTAGTCCGTTACATATGGTAACTCAGTCCTTCTACTCAGTCCTTGTACTCAGTATCACTATCTGATACTGAGTACTAATACTGAGTTCCAATACTGATCACTCAGTATCAGACCTAAACTTAGCTATATTATTCTACATATTAATCAAAGCTAGTCTAGGTTGTTTTGTTATCTTAAGATCCAAAGGGGCAAGGCTTTTTGCCTTAACAATCTCCCCCTATCTAATGATAACAAAACAATTACAAAGAGATAAACAAAAAATACAACAGCATAGGTAGCAACATCTTCTTCTTCATTTGCTGTTGATGGCTTCATTCTCATAGAAGACTTCTTGTTTGATGTGAACAAACTCTTCTCTGCTTTTGAGTTCATCCCTTCTACAATTCAGAACTGCAACAATCTTCTTTCTGAACCAAGAGTCTTCTTTCTTGGTGATCATCCATTTCAGTCCAACAAGGTGACTGATTTGAGCTCTTGGTAGATCTTCTTCAGAAATGAAGCACTCTCTATCCTCTGAGTCAGTATACATATATCCAGAAGTTGGATATATGACACTCTTTTGATCCTGAAAAACAAGGTTAGGAGGAAGAGGGTACTTTTTAAGATACTTGTATGTATGAAGACATTCTGGTCTGTTGTTTGAGTAAGCCTCAGTCATCACACTGAGTGTTCTATACTCTATTTCATGAAGTAAGTCCTTCTCATAACATACTGCAGCTACTGCACAGATCTCATCCAAGACTATTTGATCATAAGTTGATTTCTTTGGAAGCTCTTTGATCAGTCTTGTGATCTTCACCCAGTCTTGAAGACCAATTCTTTGAATATCATGAATAAATATCTTCATGGGAGGACTGGTTAAGCCAGTACAAGTGATAGTGATTCTTCCTTCTTTGAGCTTCACTTTTACTTTAGTGACTTCCAGATTTAACCAATGTATCCCCCTTACATTTGGAAATGTTTTGGTCCTCAAGAACTCCTTCCTTTCCTCCTTATACCGAGTCCTAGCAGCAACCATATTCCAATAATGTTGAATATGGTCTGGACCCTTTCTTGAGATTCTATGTGAAGGACCAGGAGTATCAGTATCTGGGTCAGATTCAGGTTCAGCTTTGATTCCCAACTCTTGCTCATATAAAAATCTTTCTTGTTCTGCCCAGAGTTGTTGAGATGTCAGTCTTGGAGCCTGCTCAGTATCACTGTCCAATGTATGAACAGGTCTTCTTTGTCTTGTTAACAAGGGAGCAGGTTCCTCACTTGATTCAGAAGAGGTGAGAACTGCATTGATGGGTCTTCTTGATAAGGAACTCCTTCTTCTAATCACCAGATTTTCTGGTTCTTCATCATCCGAGGATGATGATGAAGAATTTTCTTGTTCTACCAGATTCAGTGCATAGTTCACTAAACCTGGTTCTTCATCTTCATCATCAGCAATAGGCCAGATGAAAGGCCTATATACCACAATTTGCAAGTTATTTTCTTCTAGAACAGGTGGCTCAGTATAAGCTTGCTGTGGTTGGTCAGTGTGAGTCTCCCCCTGAGCAGATGGCTCAAGTGGTTCTTGAACTTGTAATGCTGACCTAGTTCTTTGTCTTCTTCTCTCATACTGAATGCGAAGTGGCTCAGTATGAGGGCTTTGCTGATGTTGTTGTTGTTGTTGTGGAGGTTGATCTTCATTTAATCTTCTTCTTTTCTCCCCCTGAGCAGATGGCTCAGTTTGATCAACCTCAGTATCTCTTTGTCTCTTCTCCCCCTTTTTGTTATCATTGGATGAGGAGGGAAGAGGATCAGTATCACCACCCATGTCCCCTTCTGGTTGTTCAAGAGTAGGGGAGGGCATGGGGTCAGTTGCAGCATCAGTATCACCAGCATCTCCTTCTCCTTCTCCTTCTTCATTGTGGTCACCATGTGAAAATGGTGAAGTTTGTGGTTGCTGATGTGGTTGTTGAAGTAGTGAGACTGACTGTTTTATGGAGTCAATATCACCACTCATCTTGTCCATTCTGGCTAGTATTATACTTTGAGTATGTTGGATGGCCAGAATTTGCTGCATGATTGCTTGCAGAGTCACTTGGTCTCCTGCAGCCTGTGATGCCTGAATGCCCTGCACAGATGGTGCTAAAGAAACAAAAAAAAAAAAAAAAAAAAAAAAAAACTGGTTAAAAGAAAAGGTTTATCAAATAGAATTGTGGTGTTGTTTAATTCTATAATCATATAAACAGAGTTTGTGAAGTCTGTATTTCATCTGGTTTATGATGAAATATTGTGGACTTGTGCATAGCATGTGTAAGAAGGTTTTAGTAAAAGTGAGTGTGTAAATTTAAGTAGCTCAGTATAGGATAAGTCACATTTACTAAAAGGTTTGGGTTTGGGAATTCGAAGCCTGGGATGTGCTTCTAGTTATTTTCAATGTTTATCACTCGGTATTAGAGTGATAACAGAAATGTGGCTAAACCCCATGGGAAGTTTTTGGATTTTGTGGCTTAAGGGTTTGTGATCATTTCTTGAATGATGCTACCCAACTCAAAAATAAGTTGGATATAATTCAAGCAGCACCAGTGGGTGTCAGTATGACATCAACCACCATTGTCTCTTTAAATGTTGAGACAACTGTAGACTGACAATGATCAATTTTGTGTGCTCAGTATATGAATTTTGCATAGCAGCAGTGGGCTAGCTATGTTGGCCATAAAAGGATATATATTTGAAAGATCGTTTGAGACTTTGGTCAGTATTGAGTTGGTACTGGCCAATACTTAGTCTCTATTTGGGAATGAAATATATATATATAAATTTAAGGGCTTTTTAGAAATTCATACCTGAGACTCTGTCAGATTCCCTTCTAGCGTCTGCAGAGGTCGGTGCAGGATCATGTGTTTGTTGATGTGCAGCACCAACATCTTCAATACCGACCTCTCTGTCATGCTGAGCACCTTCCATTGTAGTTTGTGCATATTGAATCTCCACATCAAGAGGAACATGAGGTTCCTCAATTAGTTGAGCAGTTTGGACTAGTTCTGGACCTGGAAGGTCAGCGGTGGCTGCAACTAGGCTTTGGGCTTGAAGAGATGCAGTTAATGATGGAACATTTGCAGGCTGCACCTCCTCAGATGATAAGTTTCCCATAATAACAGGGGAAAGATGTCTTCTTCTTCTTTGGAGGACCAGTGGTGTGTCTTCTGAGGACTCAGTATCAAAAATTGTTTCTATATGAGGAACCTCAGGGTCCTGTGCAGGTGGAGAGATATGTTGTTGAGTTGGTTCTTGAACTTGTGGAACATCCTGCATCTCAATATCTTGACCAGCCTGGGCTCCATTGCCACTATTATCATCATTATCATCATCATCATCATTGTCTGACTCAGTATCAGACATGTCTTCTTCATCATTTATATGTTCTTGAACAATGGCCCACATAGAAGGGCTCAGTAAGGCTCTGCTTGTCTTGGCCTGTAAAAGAAGATCTTCTCACTAAGAGGAGGAAGATCAACCCTTGGACTGTGAAACTCATCATAAGAATGTGTGGGCATTGAGTGTTGAAAGATGAGTGATAAGAATCTGCAGAAAGGGACATTACATTCCCTTGTGTTAGCCCGAACCAAAGTAGCTAATTCATTGAAAATGAGTCGTGCATAATCAATGTTTCTTCCATAGTACAGAGCATGTACTATTTGCATCCCAAATTCATTTATTTGATCCAAAGCACCTGTCTTGTGAGTCATGCACCGAATAATTGTTGTAATGAGAATACCCCACATAGGACCAAATTCGTTTCTTTTGATGATTCCTGTTGTTCCTCTTCGCCCCAAAAATGGCAGTACTGAGCGTGCCTCTGATCTATCAACAAATGGGTCATACTGAGCTTGTGCTGGAAGCCTCAGTGTTTCACGAATGATTGCAGTAGAAACAAAAGCTCTTCTTTGATCCCTAATTACCCATCCAGCAATCATATCTGGAGAATCGAGTGTGGCAGAGTACCAAAACTCACATAACATTTCTGGGTAAATTGCTTGAGGAGATAAGGTCAGTTCACGAGCAATTGGGCAATGCTTCATAAAAGTCACAATATTTGTGAATTCTTGGCATACCCAGGCTTGAGGAATAGTGAAATTCGCTGTGATGTTGTTCCTCGCAAACCTGGGCACTTCATCATTTCGGAATTTGATTTCCGATTCAACTTCTGGAGCAACAAAAGTGTAATTCGCCATGTGTGATTTTGATTTGAAAAATTTTGCTTGCTAATAGAAAGTGAAATCGTTAATCGCAGAGAGAATTGAAAATGAAAGAAAGAAATAACAGTTAAAAAAAATTGAAGTAAAATGAACGGTTATTTATAGGAGATTTGAAAGATAATTAAGGTATTGGGAAGTAAAAACGGCTGATTTGACTGCCTTATCCTCTGCCAACGGTAACTTTCTTATTAAGAAAGGTTACCGTTGAGCAGTATGAGGATTAAGCTCGGTTTGAGCGCCGTAATACCCCAATACTGAGTAAAAAAAATTATTAAAAAAAATAATAAAAATATAAAAACAATTAATTTACTCTGGAAATGAATAAAAAAAATAAAAATTTCAAATTTTGATGATAACAGACTAGTGATACTGAGTGGTCAGTATCAACATGAGTGAAACTGAGCGTTCAGTTTTAAAGATTAAGGATTCAACATACCTAATTGCCCTAGTAAATACATAAACCTTTCCTCAGGGAGAGGTTTAGTAAACACATCGGCCAATTGTTCATCTGTTGATACATAATCTACCTCAACCTTACCTTTTTCCACATTATCTCGAATAAAGTGGTGTCTGATATCAATGTGCTTGGTTTTGGAGTGATAGACTGGGTTCTCTGTGATAGCAATAGCACTCTTGTTATCACAATGAATGGGAGTCTTATGAAAGTTGAACCCATAGTCTAAGAGTTGATACTGCATCCATAATAATTGAGCACAACAACTTCCTGCAGCAACATATTCTGCTTCTGCTGTGGAAGTTGCTACCGAATTTTGCTTCTTGGATGACCAGCCAACTAGTCTTCCACCGAGGAATTGACATCCTCCACTTGTGCTTTTTCTGTCCAATCTACAACCTGCAAAATCTGCATCTGTGTACCCTTCAAGGTCAAAGTTTGAGTCTTTGGGATACCAAAGACCCAGTTAGGAGTACCTGTAAGATATCTAAAGATGCGCTTAACTGCTTTCATGTGTGATTCTTTAGGATCAGCCTGATACCGAGCACACAAACATGTTGCAAACATGATATCAGGCCTGCTAGCAGTTAAATAAAGTAAGGAACCAATCATACCTCGGTATGTGGATTGACAAACTGATTTACCAGTTTCATCCTTACTTATCTTATCCTGAGTACCCATAGGAGTGTGCATGGAAGATAAATTTTCAAATTTGTATTTCTGTAACATATCATGCACATACTTACTTTGATTTATAAAAGTGCCATCAGGCTTTTGTTCAACTTGTAAACCAAGAAAATAAGTAAGTTCTCCCATCATACTCATCTGATACTGAGTTGACATTATCTTAGCAAACCAGTCACACATTGACTTGTCAGTGGAACCAAAGATAATGTCATCTACATATATCTGAATGAGTAAGATGTTAGAACCGTTCCGTTTTGAAAATAATGTTTTATCAATTTTACCTCTTGTAAATTTATTTTCAATAAGATACTCGGACAGGGTATCATACCAGGCTCTTGGAGCTTGTTTGAGCCCATATAGAGCTTTATCAAGCTTGAAAACATAATTCGGAAATTTAGGATCAACAAAACCTGGTGGTTGTTTAACATAAACTTCTTCTTGGAGTTTTCCATTTAGAAAAGCACTTTTGACATCCATCTGATAAACTTTGAAATTTTTGAAGGCTGCATATGCAAGATACAACCTAATAGCTTCAATTCTGGCAACTGGTGCAAAAGTTTCATCATAGTCAATGCCTTCTTCTTGCCTGTAACCTTGAGCAACTAACCTTGCTTTGTTTCTGATGACAACACCATCCTTGTCCATCTTGTTTCTGAATACCCACTTAGTACCAATAATAGTTTTGCTAGTAGGAGGTGGTACTAAGTTCCAAACTTTGTTTCTCTCAAACTCTGTGAGCTCTTCTTGCATAGCTTCTACCCAATCTTCATATAATAAAGCTTCATCAGCTTTCTTTGGTTCAATGGTAGATAGAAAACTTGAGAAGAAACAAAAATTTGCAGTTGCTTGGGGTGGAAACTCTAATTTTCTTCTTGTTTGGACACCTTCTTCAATAGGACCAATAATGTTTGAGTGTGGATGGTCTCTGTGTTCCCTTAAATTGTTTCCTAAGGAAGCATTTGAAATAGGATCAACAATATCTTGTTGATTTGGTGTGTTGTGTGTCTGATACTGAGTGGAATTCTGGTCAGTATTAGACACCGGAGGTTGCTGTTCAGTTTCATTTTGCAGAGTGGATATGGATTCTTGTGAAGTGTTGGATGTTTCACCTTCTTCATAGGTAGAGTGGTTCAGATCATTAGTTGGAAACTCAGTATGGAGGTCCTCTGTTATGGGAACCACAGTATTAGTCGTAGTATAGTGATACTGAGTTTGAACTTGATCAGTTTCATTAAACTTATTGGGAATAAAGTGTGGATGAAACTTGGGCTGTTCAGCAATGGAGTGTTCTGGATTGCATAGAATATCTATGCCACTTATGTCTTCACTTGCTGAGGTAGAATTCTCATTCTGATCTTCATCGAATGTGACATGAATGGATTCTACAATCATCTTGGTTGAGATGATATACACTCTGAAAGCTTTAGAGTGTGGAGAGTAGCCCATGAACACACCTTCATTTGCTTTGGGAGCAAATTTGTTGAGATTTTGTTTTGTACTGAGTACAAAGCATTTACTCCCAAAGATGTGGAAGTATTCCACATTAGGAATCTTGCCATTATATAACTCATATGGAGTCTTCAGATGTCTTTGGACTATAGTAGCTCTATTCTGAGTGAAGTTTGCACAGTTTACAGCTTCAGCCCAGAAACTCAGTGCCAGTCCAGCATGGCATAATAAAGTTCTTGCAGCTTCAATCAGTGTTCTATTCTTTCTTTCTACAACACCATTTTGTTGTGGTGTGTAGGGTGCAGAGAAGTTTTGAATGATTCCTTTTTCTTCACAGAAATCTGCTAATACTGAGTTTAAGAACTCAGTACCATGGTCACTTCTAAGTTGCTTGACCTTCTTGCCTTTTTGAAGTTCCTCTCTTTTTATAAAGGCAATGATTTCTGTTGTTGCATCTGACTTAGTCTTGAGGAAGATGACCCAAGTATATCTTGAAAATTCATCAACCAAGACTAGAGTATAGATCTTTTTGGCCAAAGATGGTGTGCTGATGGGGCCAAAAAGATCCATATGTATCATAGTAAGAGGTTCATTAATGGAATGATTGACTTTGGACTTGAATGAACTCTTCTTCTGCTTGCCCATTTCAGATGCTGAGCATAACTTATCTTTTGAATAAGTAATAGTGGGCAACCCTCTCACCAGTTTCTTCATACTGAGCTCGTTGATATTTCTAAAGTTGATGTGAGAGAGTTTCTTGTGTCATAGCCAATGCAATTCTGGCTTGACTTTAGAAAGCAGGCATACACGAATAGTTGGGTCTATTTCAGATAGGTTGACCACATATACATCCTTTTCTCTTCTAGCAATGAGTACATGCTGCCCTTTATCATTGTAGATGATTCCTGCAACCTTCCTGAATCGAGCTTCATTGTCATCATCACACATCTGGCTGATACTGAGCAGATTGTGTTTAAGACCCTCTACATAGGCAACTCTTTTAAAAGTTATGTTGCCTGCCTTGATCACACCATAACCTCTTGTCTTTCCCACCGAGTCATCTCCAAACTTAACAGAAGGACCCTTCTCTGGAGTATAATTGAGAAGGTACTCCATACTGCCTGTCATGTGTCTTGAGCAGCCACTATCTAAATACCATTTTCTGTCACCCTGCACAAGACACAAAATAAGAGTTAGTTCTTTTTAGGAACCCATTTTTGAATGGGACCTTTGGTGGGATAAACATATTTTGGGTTGATCTCCTTATGTGGAGAGGTCAGTATCACTTCAGTGAAACCTTTTGAGGTTTTCTTTGGTGATACTGACTTAGTTTCTCTCCTTTTCTTTGGTACTGAGTACCTAGGACTTGAGAGATCAGTCCAGCATTCATCTCCCTTATGACCAGTATGATGACATCTATAACATTTTCTAGGTCTATTTCTAAACATATTTTCATACGGTATTTTAGAAAAATGTTTCACTTTTGGTAGGTCAGTATGAACGAGTTTTGCAAATTGTTTACTTAAAGATTTGACCTGATCACCAAGTGTTTTTAAAATGTTAATTTTGTCATTTTTAATAGGTGTATTAACATTGTTTTTAACTGGTTTAGGAGATGGAGGATCTGGTTGCTTCTTTTTATTTGGCAGAGAAGTCTTTCTAATATTATTAGTGGTAGACTTCTTGTCTTTGCCAACTAAAGACCTAGTTGAAGTTGTTTTTTGTTTATCATGTTTTGAAGAAACAACTTTAACAGGTTCTTTAGATGTCTCAGTATATGATGTTTCTGTTCCTGCAACTTCTGTATTAGATGAAGCATTTGAGATAGAAGTTGTCTTATTATCATTATATAATTCAAAAGTTGTTGTATTAAATAATAATTCAAAAGGTGGAACAGCAGAAGTGTCATACTGAACTATTGGTAGCTCGGTATCAGATATTTCCGTTATATGAAATTCAATACTGGGTTCTTGTAGCTCAGTATAGCACTTTGAGCAGATGGAGGGACCAATAGGTTTTTCTAAAATTTCATTTTCCTCATCATCTGACTCAGTTTGACATCCAACTTCACATAAAGTTTTAGCTTTTACAAAATTAATAGGGTTCATAGTAGAAAACTCTTCAAATAAATCAGCAAAATTGTTCCTATTTTTAAATTGAGGATCAACACCAAGTGCAGCCCTCACATTTTCTGGGAATTGTTGATTTAAACATTTATTTAATTTTATTGAAGCATTTCCCCAAGATTTACACTGTTTTTCAAATTTCTCTTTTTCAAGTTTGTGTAAATGAGCTTTATCAGCTAATCTTTGGTTAATGTCTTTTAAATCTGAAAAGTTTAGTTCTAAATCTTTATATTTTGCTAATTTATCCAAGTTTTCATTATTTACCCTTTCAAGTTCTTGAATTGTTAATTTTAAAGCTTTTTCTTTTTGTACAGAAGTTTTAAGATCAACAATCATATACTCAAAAATCTTGGTTTTTTCATTCACTGAATAAGTTTGAAAGGAACTTACCTTGTACAACTGAGTGGAATCCCAATCAGTATGAACACTCATCCTCTCAGCCTCTTTGATATCCTTTTCAAAGGAGCTCTTCAAATCATCTTCAGTGAAAGCCATAAAGGCTTTATTTTCAATCTCTTCCTCATCATCACTTAAGTCTTCATCCATCCAGGCTTCTGAGTAAAGTGCTTGATGAGGTGCTCCATTCCCTTCTGCCCTCTTGCCCTTGCTTCAATTCTTCAGTTTGACATATTTGTCTCTATACCTCTTTGCTCGGTATGCAATTTTGTCATTTTGGTCAGTCTCAGAAGACTTGGTATGACAATTTGCAGCAATATGTCCAGGCTTTCCACACCTATAGCAAAGACCTGATCTTGGGTCAGTATTAGAAGAGCTAACACCAAGCCTCTTCTTCTTCAACTGATCCAGCTTCATAGACATAAGAGCCATTTGAGTTTCAAGCTCTTCTGCCTCAGCATCAGCAAGATCAACTTCTGGTTCATCTGGCTCAGTCACAGTATAGGCCTGTTGCACAACTAGAGCCATGCCAGTGGAAGACTTGTCAGTTTTCTTCCAGTTGATCAGTCTTGCAGCATTATTCTCCTCATGATTCAACATTAGACCATACAAAGTTTGAAGAGTGTATGACTCAATGTTGTTAGCAGCATTGACAGAGTTTGTCATGTCAAGAAATTGTTGAGGAAGACTATCCAGGAACTTTTGAACAAGCTCTCCTTCCTCTTTCACAATGCCTACACTGATTAAATCATGGATAACAGTATTGAACCTGTTATAGAGAGTGGTGATGTCTTCATTAGGAGTTGAGAAGAAATTTTCATATTTCCTTCTCATGTTGCTTTTTCTTTGCAACTTCACCTTTGTTGTGCCTTCATAGGTGACTGATAGACTATCCCACATAGCCTTTGCTGTTGGCAATTTCATAATTGCATTAAGTATCTCTTTGGTAACAGCATTACCAATCACCCCTTTAGCTCTGGAGTCTAAAGCATACAACTGACGGTCAGTATCAGTCCAGTTGTGCTTTAGTTTAGGTACAGTTCTTATGCCCTCATGAGCATCATCAGTAGCAGCAACAGGTTCCACAGTTTGTGGAATGATGGGACCATCATATAGCACAGTGAGCATTTCATGATGAATGGATTCAAGATACCACTGAGCTTTTAGCTTCCATTGATGGAAGTCTTTTCCATCAAAGATGGGTATTCCCTTTCCAGACATAACTGGTGCAACAATGGTAGACATTTTTTATTTTGGAGTATGGGAAGGATAAGTATAGGGGATGGCTGCCAGGGTTAATATCGACTAAATAAGAGTTTATTTAGCCTGCTCTGATACCAGTTGTTAGGTCACAACAACCCTGGTTTATAATGTTAATTGATAGATTATTATACTTAGAGAAATATTAGAGTGATAACACAAGAATATAGTCAATGTATAAATCCACTAAGTGTGGCTTGTTGCGGAAATAACAAGACCACTGATCAATTACAAAAGATGTGAATGTGTAAAGTAAATTGGTGGTTTCTCCTTTGCAAGATGATCTCTATTTATAATGATATAGAGATCTTACATAATGAGCAAAGGAGTAACCGAAGTACTAAGGTAGGAAAATGACTAAGATCAAGGGATTTGATCTTAGTCCGTTACATATGGTAACTCAGTCCTTCTACTCAGTCCTTGTACTCAGTATCACTATCTGATACTGAGTACTGATACTGAGTTCCAATACTGATCACTCAGTATCAGACCTAAACTTAGCTATATTATTCTACATATTAATCAAAGCTAGTCTAGGTTGTTTTGTTATCTTAAGATCCAAAGGGGCAAGACTTTTTGCCTTAACAGGTAGGGTATGCTAGTGATATGGTAAGTTAGGTAGGTGGGTTAGGATAGATAGGTAGCATTGGTTAGGTAAATTATATGATTGCTCTTTGACAATTCTGATTGTTTTTTTTCCAGGTAAATGAAATTGCATGGACATATGATTTTCTTTGCTATCAGAAAAGGTAAGTCATTTTACGGTAACTTATTATTTTTTATTATATTATTTATACGTGCTAACAACTCATTTATATCTTTACTATTTTTTCAGGTACTCTTGAACTAAGTTAGGTAGGTAAAGTAGGGTATAATAAATCTAAGGTTAGGTAGGGAAGTATGGTATGCTAGTGCTAGGATAAGTTGAGTCAGGTAAGTAGGTGAGTTAAGATAGCATTGGTTAGATATATCATTTAATTACTCCTTGACAATTCTGATTTTTTTTTCCAGGTTAATGATAGTGAATTTTCTTTGCAATCAGAAAAGGTACTATTTTACTCTAACTTATTATTTTTATTATATTGTTTATATATGTACTAACAACTAATTTATATCTTTATAATTTTTTCAGGTACTCTTGAACTAGGTTAGGTAGGTGTGTAAATTAGGGTATGATAGGAGTAGGGTTATGATAGGGTAAGTTAGGTCACGTAGGTAGGTGGGTTAGGATAACTAGGTAGCATTGGTTAGGTAGATTATTTAATTGCTTCTTGATAATTTTGATTGTTTTTTTTTCAGGTAAATAAAATGCATGGACGTATGTGTTTCTTTGCAGTCGGAAAAAGGGAATTAATTTAACTTTAATTTATTATTTTTATTGTATTGTTTTTATGTGCTAACAACTTATTTATATCTTTATAATTTTTTCAGGTACTCTTAAATTAGGTTAGGTAGGTAGGTAAAGTAAGGTATTATAGAGATACGCTAAGGTTATGTAGGTAGGTAGGGAATGCTAGTGATAGGGTAAGTTAGGTAGGTGGGTTAGGATAGATAGGTAGCATTGGTTAGGTAAATTATTTGATTGCTCCTTGACAATTCTGATTGTTTTTTTTTTCAGGTAAATGAAATTGCATGGACATATGATTTTCTTTGCTATCAGAAAAGGTAAGTCATTTTACTGTAACTTATTATTTTTATTATACTACTTATACGTGCTAACAACTCATTTATATCTTTACTATTTTTTCAGGTACTCTTGAACTAGGTTAGGTAGGTAAAGTATGGTATAATAAATCTAAGGTTAGGTAGGGAAGTAGGGTATGCTAGTGCTAGGATAAGTTGAGTCAGGTAAGTAGGCGAGTTAAGATAGCATTGGTTAGATATATCATTTAATTACTCCTTGACAATTCTGATATTTTTTTTTCAGGTTAATCATATTGAATTTTGTTTGCAATCAGAAAAGGTAAGTAATTTTACTCTAACTTATTATTTTTAATATATTGTTTATATATGTGCTAACAACTAATTTATATCTTTATAATTTTTTCAGGTACTCTTGAACTTGGATTGTTGGGTAGGTAAAGTATGGCATGAGAGGGGTAGGGTTATGTAGGTAGGTATGTAGGTAAGGTATGTTAATGCTAGGGTAAGTTAGGTCATGTAGGTAGGTGGGTGGGTTAGGATAGGTAGGTAGCATTGGTCCGGTTGATTATTTAATTGCTCCTTGATAATTTTGATTGTTTTTTTGTTCAGGTAATTAAAATTGTATGGACATATGGTTTTCTTTGCAATCGAAAAACGTATGTAATTTTACTCTAATTTATTATTTTTATTATATTGTTTATATGTGCTAACAACTAAATTATATCTTTATATTTGTTTCAGGTACTCTTGAACTAGGATAGGTAAGTATGTAAAGTAGGGTATAATATGGATAGGTTAAGGTTAGGTAGGTAAGTAGGGTATGCTAGTGCTAGGGTAATTTAGGTCATGTAGGTAGGTGGGTTAGGATTGATAGGTAGCATTGGTTAGGTAAATTATTTGATTGCTCCTTAAGAATTTTGAATTTTTTTTACAGGTAAATGAAATTACATGGACATATGGGTTTCTTTGCTATCGGAAAAGGTAAGCCATTTTACTATAACTTATTATTTTTATTATATAATTTATAGGTGCTAACAACTCATATATATCTTTATAATTTTTTCAGGTACTCTTGAACTAGGTTAGGTAGGTAAAGTAGAGTATAATAAATGTAAGGTTAGGTAAGGAAGTAGGGCTTGCAAGTGCTAGGATAAGTTGGGTCAGGTAGGTAGGTGAGTTAAGATAGCATTGGTTTGGTATATTATTTAATTACTCCTTGACAATTCTGATTGTTTTTTTTTTTCAGGTTAATGATATTGAATGGACATATGTTTTTCTTTGCAGTCAGAAAAGGTAAGTTACTTTACTCTAACTTATTATTTTTATTATATTGTTTATATATGTGCTAACAACTAATTTATATCTTTATAATTTTTTCAGGTACTCTTGAACTAGGTTAGGTAGGTAGGTAGGTAAAGTAGGGTATAATAAATATAAGGTTAGGTAGGTAGGTATGCTATGCTAGTGCGTAGGGTAAGTTGGGTAAGGTAGGTAGGTGGGTTAGGATAGATAGGTAGCATTGGTTAGATATATTATTTAATTACTCCTTGACAATTCTGATTGTTTTTTTTTCCAGGTAAATATTGCATGGACATATGTTTCTCTTTGCAATCAGAAAATGTAAGTAATTTTACTCCAACTTATTATTTATATTATATTGTTTATATGTGCTAACAACTAATTTATATCTTTATAATTTTTTCATGTACTCTTTGAAATTATTGAAGATTGGATGATCTTTTCATTCACAAGAGTAAGGTATTTATACAGGATTTTACATGTCTTAAACCAGGAAACTCTAAACTAATTATTGACCTAAATAATGTAATTGATATCCTAATCAAGGCTGTGCTAGACTACAGCTAATTTCGAGTTAATGCTATACAGTATTACTATAATAGTGGACGAAATATATATGGTAAATATATTTCTGTTAATACTCCCCCGCGGTCGAATGTGTAGCTGGTCGGATAGTGAGACTGGATCGGAAGCGTGTAAATAGTTGTCTTGGTAGGCCCTTTGTAAAGATGTCAGCGTATTGGTAATCGGCAGGGACATGCAAGACTCGTAGAGCACCGACACGTACTTTTTCTCGAACGAAGTGAATATCAATTTCAATGTGTTTTGTGCGTTGATGTTGTATTGGGTTTTCGTGAGATAGACAGCTGAAATATTGTCACAATAAATGATCGTGGCTTGGCGTAGAGGAAGATTTAGCTCAAATAGAAGGTTGCGAAGCCATGTGGTTTCAACTGCTGCATTTGCGACTCCTTTGTACTCGGCTTCTGCGCTAGATCGTGAAATGGTAG
Organism: Calendula officinalis; assembly: GCA_963853835.1. NCBI lineage: Eukaryota > Viridiplantae > Streptophyta > Magnoliopsida > Asterales > Asteraceae > Calendula > Calendula officinalis. The sequence continues at coordinate 25,275,982 of OY970834.1, forward strand.
GTTGTCTTTTAGAGGACCATGAGATCAGATTGTTGCCGAGGAAGACACAATAGCCGGACGTGGAACGACGGGAGTCTGGACATCCTCCCCAGTCTGCATCAGAGTAAGCGATTAGTTTGTTGGATCTGGAGGATGAAAGGTGAAGTCCATGATTACCGGTGCCCTTTAAGTATCTCAATATGCGTTTTAAGAAATTGAAGTGAGGTTCACGTGGGGCATGCATAAATAGACAAACTTGTTGAACGGCATAGGAGATGTCGGGCCTAGTGATGGTTAAGTATTGTAGATCTCCAGCTAGACTACGGTAAAGTGAGGGATTGGTGATGAGTGTTCCCGTAGTTGTACTAAGTTTAGAGTTGGTATCAACTGGTGTAGCTGAGGGTTTACAATCTTGCATATTGGCTCGGTTGAGGATGTCATGGACATATTGATGTTGGGACAGAAATAATCCTCCATTTGTTTGTTGAACTTGAATGCCGAGGAAATGGTGAAGAGGCCCGAGGTCAGACATTGCGAACTCTTTTGATAATAGATTGATGAAGTTTTGAAGAGTGTCGTTGTCTGATGCAGTCAGTATAATATCATCTACATATAAAAGTAGATAGGCCATTCTGTTCCCTTGTTTGAAGACAAAGAGTGAGGTGTCACTTTTAGTGCTTTTAAAACCGCATGTTTGGAGATAGGTTGCAAATCGATGGTACCATGCTCTTGGAGCTTGTTTGAGTCCATATAAGGATTTTCGCAATAAACACACATGTTTGGGATTGTTGGAGTCAACGAAGCCCGGGGGTTGGAACATGTATACGGTTTCATTAAGATCCCCGTGTAAGAATGCGTTCTTAACATCTAGCTGGTGGATAGGCCATGATCGTGACACGGCTAGAGAAAGAACTGTTCTGATGGTGGTCGGTTTCACGACGGGACTGAAAGTTTCATCACAATCTATGCCAACTTGTTGACTTTTGCCATTAATAACCAATCTTGCTTTATATCGTGCAAGATTCCCGTTTGCGTGAAATTTGTGCCTGTAGATCCACATGGAGCGGATAACATGTGCGTTTGGTGGTCTAGGCACAAGTTCCCATGTGTGATTATCCATTAAAGCCCTGTATTCATCAGTCATAGCTCAAGACCAGTTTGGATCAGTTAAGGCTTGGTTATGGGATTTGGGAATTGGGGAAATTTTAGAATTTAGTGTTGGGGTGGTGTGTAGGTTGATAGTAGGGTTAGGTTGGGTGTGTGTGGCTTTTGATCGAGTGGTCATGGGGTGTCGTGAAGTTTGGTGGGATGGGTTGGTACGTTGTGGAGGTGGTGAAGGTGGGGGTGGTTGAGGTGGTTGAGTGGGGCGACGAGAGTAGGTTAGAGGATAATAGTCAGATGATGGTTGAATTGGAGGAGCGGGTGTAGGTAATAGTCAGATGATGGTTGAGTTGGAGGAGCGGGTGTAGGTGATGAAGGTGTGGTAGTTGGTGGGTTAGTAGTGGTTGGGTTGGTAGGGGGAGATGCGGGTAGGTTTGTGGTAGTTGTTTGTGGTTGAAATATGATAGGGTTTGGGTTCGGTATCTGTAAAAGGGTAGGGTTGGGGATTGGTGTTTATTGTTTTGTATGGAAAGGTGGTTTCATCAAAGGTGACATGCCGTGATAAGATGACCTTCCCGGTTGAGAGATCTAGGCATCGGTAGCCACGGTATTGAGGTTGGTAACCGAGAAATACACAAGGGGTAGATCTGGGGGCTAATTTATGTGGGCGAGTGGAGGTGAGGTTTGGATAACAGGCGCATCCAAAAATACGAAGGTGATCGTATGTTGGATGTTTGAGGCAGAGAGCGGAAGTGGGTGTTTGATTGTGTAATAATGTGGTGGGGAGTATGTTGTGAAGATATGTGGCGGTGTGAAGTGCGTCAACCCAAAAGGTGGGGGGTAAAGATGCGTGCGTGAGAAGTGAGAGCATGAGTTCATTGAGACGACGAATCATGCGTTCGGCGGTTCCATTTTGTTGAGATGTATGAGGGCAAGAAAAATGGATATGGAGGCCCGTGGTTTTGGCGAATGAGTGGAATTGATGGTTATCAAATTCACCGCCTTTGTCACATTGGAAGGTTTTGAGGTTGGTGTTGAATTGAGTGTGAATGAATTTGTGGAAGGTTTTAATTTTGTCGAATGTTTCAGATTTGTATTTGAGTGGAAAAGCCCATGTGTAATGTGTGAAATCATCAATGATGACGAGGTAATATTTAAAACCGGTGTTACTTTGGATGGGAGATGTCCACAAGTCGGCGTGGACAAGGTCGAATGGTTTTAAGGTTGTGGAAGTGGAATCTTTAAATGGTAGACGTTTGTGTTTGGCAATTTGACATGATTGACATACAAAAGTTTTATCAAATTTATTGCAAGAGATATGTTATTAGTACTAAGAAAATCCATAATATGATGTCCTGGATGTCCTAGTCTAAAATGCCAAGTTGGCGAACTAGAAATAACGGAAAAAGATAAAGCGGGAGCTTTGACTTGATTGATGAAAGGATAAAGCTCGCCGGAGCTATTGTGTCTCGTTAGGTGCTTCCCAACAAATACAGATTTAATAGACGAGACACAAGGGTCAGTAATTTTACCTGGGTCCGGTGTGAGATGAGTCGTGGCGCCCGAATCCATGTACCATTGATCATCATTGGGTTCCATAGTCATTGTGGAAAAGGCAGCTTGTAGATCAGTGGGCTCCAAGGGATTAATATCCGCATAATGGGCTTCAGAATTCTGGTTGGGCTTTTGAGACTCATTGGCATTAGAGGGAGTCCAAGATGTGTTTGATGGACCACCTGAATTAAAAGGAGCAGCCCAACCCGTTTTGGTTGGGTATGGACATGGAGGGGGGGCAGCCCACCATGGGGCAGCCCAAAAAGGGTGTGGGTAAGCAGGCCAATTGTTTTGTGTTCGTGAACGGTCGTTGGTCTGAGTACGACGGGATGAGTTCGAATTGGATCTTCGATTCGGTGGCTGGTTGGAGGGATTTGAGGTGCGATTCTGGTATCCAGCAGTGGAGTCCCTCCGATTAAGGTTTCGTGTTTGATTTTGGCGACCACGATTCTGCGATTGACGGTACGGCGGTTCTCGTGAGTGACCGACGGCAGCAACAACTTCAGCGGGTGAGTGATTTTCTCGTGCCAGTTGACGCTGATTCTCGAGTTGTAGCATAGAACAGGTCGTGTCCCATGTGGGGAGGGTTTGGTTTATGTAGGCTGATACGGTATCAAATTCCGAGGGTAATCCTCGGACCAGCTGCAAAACAAGGCGATTGGCGGAGACGGGGCATTCAACATCATCAAGATGAGAAGCCAGGTCTTTAAGTCGCTGGCAATAGGCTTCGAGAGAGGACATGGCTCGGAGCGTAAGGTTATTGAACTCGTGTTCTACGGCAGCAGCACGAGAGCCTTTGTTGTTAAGAAATATTTCTTTGAGTTTGACCCAGGTTGCGAGGGCTGTGGAATCTGGTTCAAGAACACGAGCGAGCAAATCGTCAGAAATGGTACCGTAAATCCATTGAAGCCCAATTGCATCAATTTCTGACCAAGCCTCGTAGGTGGGATCAGTTTCTTCCGGTGGTTCGGTTCCATCAATATGATCGAGAACTTTGTAACCACGGGCATTGAGTTTGAACAACCGTACCCAAGAAGAGTAGGTTACTTTCGTACCATCGAGAGTACGTACTTTGTTCTGGATATTGGTCACTGTGTAAACAGGGTATATGGTTTTTGTGATATCAGAACTGGTTTTGGCAGTCATGGTTGAAGGAAGAACGGGTTGTGTAATAGCCGTAGCTATAAAGTGGTGCAAACAGCCGTAGCTGTGAAAGCCGAAGCTTTAGGAAAAGAAAAAAAAGAAGAAGATCGGTATGAGTCAAGGCTCTGATACCATGAAATTATTGAAGATTGGATGATCTTTTCATTCACGAGAGTAAGGTATTTATACAGGATTTTACATGTCTTAAACCAGGAAACTCTAAACTAATTATTGACCTAAATAATGTAATTGATATCCTAATCAAGGCTGTGCTAGACTACAGCTAATTTCGAGTTAATGCTATACAGTATTACTATAATAGTGGACGAAATATATATGGTAAATATATTTCTGTTAATACTCTTGAACTAGGATTGTTGGGTAGGTAAAGTAGGGCATGAGAGGGGTCGGGTTATGTAGGTAGGTATGTAGGTAGGGTATGCTAATGCTAGGGTAAGTTAGGTCAGGTAGGTAGGTGCGTTACGATAGCTAGGTAGCATTGCTTAGGTACATTATTTAAATGCTCCTTGATAATTTTGATCGTTTTTTTTTTCTAGGTAAATAAAATTGTATGGACATATGCTTTTCTTGGCAACCGTAAAAGGTAAGTAATTTTACTCTAATTTATTATTTTTATTATATTGTTTATATATGCTAACAACTAATTTATATCTTTATAATATAATTATTTCACGTACTCTTTAACTTGGTTAGGTAAGTATGTAAAGTAGGGTATAATAGGGGTATGTTAAGGTTAGGTAGGAAAGTAGGGTATGCTAGTGCTAGGATAAGTTGGGTCAGGTAGGTAGCTGAGTTAAGATAGCATTGTTTACGTATATTATTTAATTACTCCTTGACAATTCTTATTGTTTCTTTTTTAGGTAAATGAAATTGCATGGACGTATGTTTTTCTTTGCCATCAGAAAAGGTAAGTAATTTTACTGTAACTTATTATTTTTGTTATATTGTTTATATATGCTAACAACTAATTTATATCTTTATAACTTTTTCAGGTATTCTTGAACTAGGATTGTTAGGTAGGTAAAGTAGGGCATGAGAGTGGTAGGGTTATGTAGGTAGGTATGTAGGTAAGGTATGCTAATGCTAGGCTAAGTTAGGTTAGGTAGGTAGGTGGGTTAGGATAGGTAGGTAGCATTGGTTAGGTTGATCATTTAATTGCTACTTGATAATTTTGATTGTTTTTTTTCAGGTAAATAAAATTATATGGACGTATGCTTTTCTTGGCAACCGTGAAAGGTAAGTAATTTTACTCTAATTTATTATTTTTATTATATTGTTTATATATGCTAACAACTAGTTTATATCTTTATAATATAATTGTTTCAAGTATTCTTTAACTAGGTTAGGTAAGTATATAAAGTAGGGTATAATAGGGGTATGTTAAGGTTAGGTAGGTAAGTAGGGTATGCTAGTGCTAGGATAAGTTGGGTCAGGTAGGTAGCTGAGTTAAGATAGGATTGGTTAGGTATATTATTTAATTACTCCTTGACAATTCTTATTGTTTCTTTTTTAGGTAAATGAAATTGCATGGACATATGTTTTTCTTTGCAATCAGAACAGGTAAGTAATTTTACTCTAACTTATTATTTTTGTTATATTGTTTATATGTGCTAACAACAAATTTGTGTCTTTATAATTTTTTCAGGTACTCTTGAACTAGGATTGTTGGGTAAGTAAAGCAGGGCATGAGAGTGGTAGGGTTATGTAGGTAGGTATGTAGGTAGGGTATGCTAATGCTAGGGTAAGTTAGGTCAGGTAGGTAGGTGAGTTAGGATAGCTAGGTAGCATTGCTTAGGTACATTATTTAAATGCTCCTTGATAATTTTGATTGTTTTTTTTTCAGGTAAATAAAATTGTATGAACATATGCTTTTCTTGGCAACCGTAAAAGGTAAGTAATTTTACTCTAATTTATTATTTTTATTATATTGTTTATATATGCTAACAACTAATTTATATCTTTATAATATAATTGTTTCGGGTACTCGTTAACTAGGTTAGGTAAGTATGTAAAGTAGGGTATAATAGGGGTATGTTAAGGTTAGGTAGGTAAGTAGGGTATGATAGTGCTAGGATAAGTTGGGTCAGGTAGGTAGCTGAGTTAAGATAGCATTGGTTAGGTATATTATTTAATTACTCCTTGAGTAAGTAATTTTACTTTAACTAATTTTTATATTGTTTATATGTGCTAACAACTAATATATATCTTTATAATTTTTTCAGGTACTCTTGAACTAGGATTGTTATATAGGTAAAGTAGGGCATGAGAGGGGTAGGGTTATGTAGGTAGGTAAGGTATGCTAGTGCTAGGGTAAGTTAGGTCAGATAGGTAGGTAGCATTGGTTCGGTTAATTATTTAATTGCTCCTTGATAAATTTGATTGTTTTTTTTCCAGGTAAATAAAATTTTATGGACATATGCTTTTCTTTGCAATCGAAAAAGGTAAGTAATTTTAGTCTAATTTATTATTTTTATTATATTGTTTATATATGCTAACAACAAATTTGTATCTTTATAATGGTTTCAGGTACTCTTGAACTAGGTTATGTAAGTATGTAAATTAGGGTATAATAGGGGTAGGTTAAGGTTAGGTAGGTAAGTAGGGTATGCTAGTGCTAGGATAAGTTGGGTCATGTAGGTAGGTGAGTTAAGATAGCATTAGTTAGGTATATTATTTAATTATTCCTTTACAAATCTTATTGTTTCTTTTTTCAGGTAAATGAAATTGCATGAACATATGTTTTTCTTTGCAATCAGAAAAGGTATGTAATTTTTCTAACTTATTATTTTTATTATATTGTTCATATATGTACTAACAACTAAGATATATCTTTATAATTTTTTTAGGTACTCTTGTACTAGGTTAGGTAAGTAAGTACCTTTCTTAACAATCCAAATAGGTAAGTCATTATACTCTAACTTATTAACTCACTTCGCTCGTGTCCGAATCATTTGACGCTCCTTCTCACTGAGCAGCCCCTCGACTTCTACTTCAGGTTCGGGGAGCTCCGGCAGGGGAACTTGAGTCTCAGCAGAAGCTTCCCTTTTTTTATTTAAATTATATTCTTTATATGTGCTAACAACTAATTTATATCTTTATAATTTTTTCAAGTACTCTTTAACTAAGTTAGGTATGTAGGTAAAGTAGGGGATGATAGGCATAGGTTAAGTTTAGGTAGGTAAGTATGGTATACTAGTGTAAGGTAAGTGAGGTCATGTAGTTAGATGGTTTAAGATATATAGGTAGCATTGGTTATGTAGATTATTTAATTGCTCATTGACAATTTTGATTTTTTTTTTCCAGGTAAAATGAAATTGCATGGACATATGTTTTTCTTTGCAATCGGAAAAGGTAAGCAGTTTTATTCTAATTTATTTTTTTTATTATATTGTTTTTACGTGCTAACAACTTCTTTGTATCTTTATAATTTTTTCAGGTACTCTTGAATTAGGTTAGGTAGGTAGGTAAAGTAGAGTATGATAGGGGTCGGCTAAGGTTAGGTAGGTAGGTAGAGTATGCTAGTGCTAGGGTAAGTTAGGTTGGGTAGCTAGGTGGGTTAGGACAGTTAGGTAGCATTGGTTAGATAGACTATTTAATTGATCGTTGATAATTCTGATTGTTTTGTTTCCAGGTAAATGAAATTGCATTGACATATGTTTTTCTTTACAATCGGAAAAGGTATGTAAATTTACTCTAATTTATTGTTTTTTTTATATTTTTATACGTGCTAACAATTTATTTATATTTTTATAATTTTTTGAGGTACTCTTAAACTAGGTTAGGTAAGTAGGTAAAGTAGGGTATAATGAGGGTAAGTTAAGGTTAGGTAGATAGGCAAGGTATGCTAGTGCGTAAGGTAAGTTGGGTCAGGTCGGTAAGTGGGTTTGGATAGCTATGTAGCATTAGTTAGGTAGATTATTTAATTGCTCACTGATAATTCTGATTGTTTTTTCTCCAGGTAAATGAAATTGCATGGACATATGTTTTTCTTTGCAATAGAAAAAGTTAGTAATTTTACTCTAATTTCTTATCTTTATTATATTTTTATACGTGCTAACAATTTATTTATATTTTTATAATTTTTTTCAGATACTCTTGAACTAGGTTAGGTAGGTAGGTAAAGTAGGGTATATTAGGGTAGGATAAAGTTAGGTAATTAGGTAAGGTAGCAATTATCAATTATCATGTAATTGCTATCTTCAGTTATCAATTAATTCGATTGAAAATCTAAGTATAGAAGTCAATTGAATATCTCTCTACATATTTACATCGTATGATTGCAGAATAGCTTTTACAGATTATATGTAGCACTAGTTGTGTGTAGTAGATTGCAAATTGAAGCCATATCCAACGTGCATGTTTAATTTTTTTTAATTCATAGTGCGTGTAATTGCAAATTTATTTGCAGACACTATTTATTTAGGGGTGTTTGCTGTTTGGATATGCAGGTTAGAAAAAGAAGAATAGGAAAAGAAAATAAAAGAAAGCATGTAGATGATTATTATCTTTATTAATAATTGGGATTATTTGTGCAGATTATTGGATACGTATTTATGTGAAAATGGGTCAGTGACTGGTTACAACAAATATATAACTAATGGCCCATTGACGGGTTATTTTTTACTTGGTTCATTTAAATATGCATAACATATAAGCAATAATTAATACACGTCATATATTATCACAGTGACTAACTCATGTATCTTAAAACATATACTCCATCCATCCCATAAAAAAGTTACATTTCATTTGGGCACAATCTTTTAGGAGATAATTAGTGATGGGGTGCTTTGTAATATTTTTAATTAAAATATAAGGTTAGATTGGAGAGAGAAAGTGTTTTATTGGTTGAATGATTGGTAATAATATTATTTTATTAGGTGGACCCCTAAATTTGAGAATGTAAACTTTTTTGTGGGACAAAATTTTATAGAGAAATGTAAATTTTTTTTGTGGGACGGAGGGAGTAACATTTAGTTTAAATCCCTTACATATGCATATATATTTTTTTAAATCTTTTTTCCCTTCCCATTTTAAAGTTTATTAGACTCTATGTCCTATTAAAATCTTCTTTTCTTTTGATTCATTTCCCCCTAGGTTTATTGGTTTAAAAATATTATATCTATCTTTTTATTTGATCACACATATATTTTAACCAGTGACATATTAATCCACATCATCTATATATAAACACTTTAAAAACTTACTTGAACGTTATAACAAAACTGAATACGAATATGAGTTAAGAATATAAACTGTGTATACGAAATCTACCACTATAAAAAATTGTAATCTATTTTTTATATTACTAAATTTTAAAAATTTTATTTTCGAATTAACTAACACGTAAATTTTGATTTTGACTCATTTAATTTACGTTTAGACTTTCTTCAAACTAAAACTGATTTGATTTGGTTTACGATTTGATTTTAAATAAAACATCACTTAAAGAACCTGACTTGCATTCTAAAATTTTGCCCACCTTCAAAAATTTGTCTGGTAAAACCCTAATGTGCTTTTTCTAATCTTTCAGTATATTCGGCTTATCCTATAATTATATTCAAATTAATTATGTTTTCGCCATAATAAACTTAATACCGATTTAACACAAACCTGAAACCTGGAAAAGCACCCTCACGCCATCCATAAAAACTGAATGCATAGCTCATGTTATGGTTTTATTCTGAAAATACAATGATTTAATATCCAGAACAAAAGACCCTGATCTGAATCTCCATATCATAGAACAATCACAAAACACCCTAAAAGTTCGTGCATGAGGTCGCGATCACATAATAATAATTTTGGCCATTATTTTGATATACATGATAAAGCCTTAAAATTATAGTATAACATACATTGCAATTCCTGATAAACCCTAAAAATTAAATGGAGATTCAGATCTAAAGATCAATTGGAAACAAACCTTGATTTTACAAGACGTTGTTGATCATTATTCTGTCAACGGCGGTTTAAAAATTGAATGACATTTCGGTTTTTCGAAATGCGATTAGGAATGAAAATTTAGGAGAGGAGAGGAACAACGAATCGATATATTTGAATTTCAATTTTTACCCAAATACATGCATCGGCACTTAGAAGACAGGGATCTTGAAAAGTTAAATGTTAGATAGATGAACCCTAACTGAATGGCTGATTCGATTATGCATATTATTGACTTGGCAAGAGTGACGTGGCAAAAATTCAAAATTGCTCTCTTTTAATATATATAAAGATACCCCGTATATGATTATTGATATATTCAAGCAATTTACCAATTCAAAGGCATATCCATTAATCAAGCAGTGGTTGACTAATTAGACAGCTTACGACAACATAATATTAAACCTGAAAGAAATTGCTTGCATACCTCACATTGAGAGTCTCAATCCAACTTACGGGAAAGTGGTTGGAAATTTCATTTGGTCACCTATACAACTTTAATAGAAATCTTGATCTGGTCATAGATTCCTCCATCTTCCTACAACACCTTTAACTTGTCACAAACATTTTTTTTTTTCATTTGCCAATTGAAACAAAATTATGCATGGGTCCCGACATACTTAAATATCTCTATATTATGAAAGAGTTAGATTCATACAGTAACGTTTCAAGAAATTTGATAACTTCCTTGTGGCGTTACGCGCCGTTAATACGCCAATCAGATCAGCAAAACAAGTACAACAAACCTATGCCATGGGTTGGAATCTATATCGCGTTTGCTTCTCTGCTTTGCATCTTTGCAATGGCGGCTGATACGGTTTTCTAAACAGAAAACTGTGGTTTCCATGTAAATATTTTACTCTAAATGCTGCTGTGATAGCAATTGCAATGAAGTGGATCTAAATAATGCAATGCCTGGTGAAGTGCTGCAAAGGCCGGAAGCATGGCCTTTATGTATGGCTAATTTATTGCCTTCTCTAGCGACAATGGATAGCAACCAACTTCTTACAAACATCATAGCTTCTGGTAATGTTGTGAATATTTGTATTCAAATTAATACGGGCGTTTTTTCCTATTTAAATCTTGTGCAAGACCCTGATTCTTATTACCTAATTCTGATTTGATGTTAAACATCAGATATATGCACAGTACTAGCCTTCTAGCAAGCACATATGTTACTCATGCTGCTGATAATACATATAAGTTCATCTTTAGCAATTTTACAGTCCAAACAGATAATAGAACCGAGCTAGTCATGAAACGACTTTAAAGGACCTAGAGTTGCAACAACCACAAGGAAGATTAACTGTTGAGATGCTAAAACGACATGTGCGAACTACTGGATTATGGCAGGAACTGGTAGCCCCCAATTCATGACAACTTGCTTATCTACAACCTCTGCGTCTGGGGTAATATGTGCTTTTAACATAGCCGTACAATATGTTAATATGCTTTGGGTTAGAAGAAGTATAAAGGACTATAATTCAGATTATAAGTGGTCAATGTTAGTGATACAAACTATCGGAGTTGCATTGGGTACAATAGCTCCACTTTTTAGATGTTTTTCTGCCTTAAGCTTTAAGATATCCATAGATTGGATCTGGAACCATATTAAGGTCTTTAAAGTAGAGAGTTATTGGACTAACAAGTTATCTGGTTGGAAACATAGTAGAATGCCATTTTCGTTTGGTAGTCGCAAAGGCAAGGTTGTCATCCAGAATATGAAAATCGTAACTTTGAATATTTGTACAGTAATTCAAAAGATCGTTGTGGTGGCATGTAAGATTATAGGGTTGGTCACAATCTTCTTTGTTATTTGTGTTTGGTGTTGTTCCTATTGTTATAAGTGGCTTAAAGCCATGTTTAGTACCTCGTGTGTCATTTTGGCACAAAACTCTAATCAATTAAAGAATGATAAAGATCTTAGTTGCAATGTTTTGCAACTTCAAGACGACACAGAGCTAGCTGATAGAACATTACAAGGCCTCTTAAAATCTTTGAACCACTTGATCCAAAAGGCTGAGAAGAAACTGTTGAAAATCGGAGATTTCTCTCCGGTGTTGATCGATTGGCGGAGAACCGCTTCTCCGGCGGTGCTCCGGCGAAGTATTAGAACAGGGATAAGAACAAAAATAAAACACTTTATTGATTCTAAACTTTTCAATTTGGAATGATTTACAATGATAAAACCTATACATATTTATAGTAAACGAAACGGTATGTGTGGAACATCACACCCCTTGGTGGCACCGGTTAGGGTGGCAGTTAACAGCGGTTAACGGTGGTTACTGGCGGTGGTTATTGGTGGCACTGGCCGTGTCTCTTCGGTGACATGACCCTTTCATGTTTAATACCATTTCACTAATTACTTTTATATCCTAAGTTTAATACTAATACAACTTCTAATAATAATCTTATTAATAAACTAAGTTTAGTTTAATTTCCAACACTCCCCCTTAAACTAAACATAGTTTAAGCGAGGTCTTTCTTTACTTCAAAGCTTGTCTTGTCGGTGTTGGTAACCTAAGTTGTTCCTCCAAGATTTTTAAGTTCTTCCTCGTCCTCTTCCTTTGATATCTTGAATTGACTTCTTAACCCGCAACATTCACAACTTTGCCTTTTGTCTTCTTCTTTTTCGTATGTTTCGGTGTATAGAGGTCCATCATGCATATCTTCTTCTTTGTTTTGCTTCTGGATGCGTTCTTCATAAGCTTTTAATCTTCCAACAATTTCTTGAAATGTTATTGGCATCCCTTCTTCAATGATCTTCAGTGGTCCGGAATCCATTCCTCCTGTATTGTCTTTAAGTGATTCGGGATCTTTAATCATTTCATATTTCTTCCAATTTTTCAGCTTCTTCTTATTGAGCGGAAAAATTATTTCTTCCTCTTTTATTTGCGGGGTGAATCAAACCAACTGCATCTAACAGTCCCCTGGTTCTTTTTTCACCGGACAAAAAATTCCTTCTTTCTTATTTGCGGGGTGAATCAAACCAACTGCATCTAACAGTCCCCTGGTTCTTTTTCACCGGACAAAAAATTCCTTCTTTCTTATTTGCGGGGCGAATCAAACCAACTGTCTCAAACAGTCCACTGGTTCGTTTTTCAACCTGGCAAATTACTATCTTCTCTTGTTTTGCGGGGCAAATCAAACCGACTGTCTATAACAGTACACCGGTTCTTTTTTTACCTGGCAAAACTACTCTCTTTTCTTATTTTGCGGGGGAAATCAAACCGACTGTCTCTAACAGTCTACTGGTTCTTTTTTTAACCCGGCAAAACCACACTTCTCTAAAAACTTCTTTCCCTTTTAAAAACATTACTTTTTAAAAAAAAAAACTGATTTATTTGAAAATAATTTTTTTGTTTCTAAAAATCCTTTTAATAAAAATATTTTCAACAAAAAGAATTATATTAAAAAAAGTCTTCAATTTAATACATAAAACGTGTGTTCCTTTTACTTTTTCAATCAACAAATACCGTTTTTTTAATTTTTCTCAAAAACCATTTACTGCTTTCAATTTACACCCTTAAGTGTGTGTTTTCTTTCTACCCTCTTCGACGGTTTCTCTTCCTCTCTCTTTGCTCCGTTCCCCTGCCTCTCTACTTCGGCCGTTTCCCTTTGGCCGTTTCAGGCGTTGGTTTACGGCGGTGGTGGTTGCAACGATGGCAGATCTGGTTGGTGATTTGACATCGTTTTGGGCGTCGATTGTGCCCTAATTTCGAACTGCGGTGTTGCGGCGGTCGTCTTCTCCGACCATGTAAGTCCTCTTCTTTTTCTGTGTTCTTCCCTGTTATTCATGCTCGCTTCTTTTCCGATCGATTAGCCTTGGGCTCTGATACCATGTTGAAAATTGGAGATTTCTCTCCGGTGTTGATCGATTGGCGGAGAACCGCTTCTCCGGCGGTGCTCCGGCGAAGTATTAGAACAGGGATAAGAACAAAAATAAAACACTTTATTGATTCTAAACTTTTCAATTTGGAATGATTTACAATGATAAAACCTATACATATTTATAGTAAACGAAACGGTATGTGTGGAACATCACACCCCTTGGTGGCACCGGTTAGGGTGGCAGTTAACAGCGGTTAACGGTGGTTACTGGCGGTGGTTATTGGTGGCACTGGCTGTGTCTCTTCGGTGACATGACCCTTTCATGTTTAATACCATTTCACTAATTACTTTTATATCCTAAGTTTAATACTAATACAACTTCTAATAATAATCTTATTAATAAACTAAGTTTAGTTTAATTTCCAACAGAAACAACCCACCAATCTAATGAAGCTTCTAGAAGAATCAAGCGGTTTTGAAGGAGTTGAAAAGTATGACAACCATCTTGTTCCACATTTCTCCGCAGAAGAATACATTGATTGTTGGAGTTTACCGTTGGTAACCTTGACAACCATCGCCAGTTTTCTTCCTAAAATCCAAAAGAACAAAGTTGATACGTTGCTAAGTAGTGTGAGTGAAGGTCTTACATATGTCACACTTGTTGAACAAACCCTCAATGCTACCCCTCAATATGTAATCATTAAGAAAGCTGCTAAAAAGTTGTGGCAAGAAGTTGAAATCCACGACAAATGGTTAGGAAGCAAGTTGCAAAAACTTGGGCCTCAAGAAAACACAACAGGACATATTTTGCTATGGCTTAAGAATACTGCTAAAAACATGCTCATTGAGGTGGAAGGTTTGGATATTGGAAACCGAAATGATGATTCCATCTACAAGTCTATTTGTTCAAACTCAATATATCGTATCACTGAATCAATCTTGCTTTCTTACCACACCAACATCGAGCAAGTTACCCAAGACGAACTATTTGCAGAATTATCATCAATGATCTCTGACATATTGGCTGCTTGTCTGACAAACTTATCACAAGTCATAGCGATGAAATGTCATGAAAGTGCCATAGAAAAAAGGGAGGCTAGTGTCCGTGTTGCAGCCCAACTTCTCGGTGAGACTAAGGAAATTATAAACAGCCTTCAAGATCGTGAACTTCCAAGTTTGAATCGAGATGAGTTTCTGTTTATTGAATTGACAAGTGGCGTACTTATTTAAGACATCCATTTCCATGATAACCATATTTATTCAAGTAATCGTAATTTATTTTACCTCTCACCTTGGTAAGTATTTAAAGGGATTGGTTATTGGTGTTAATGAGGCATGGTCAAAATACATGACCTGCAAAAGGTGCATTAGGCACCCGGACGGAAGGTCTGGACGGACGATGCTGGGTCAACATCCCCATGTTGTGATCCAAGCGACAAACGGGTTTTCCGGGTAAAGTACATTGAGCCACGAGAGCATTAAATGCGACTTGAACCCAAGGCGGCTTGGGTAAAAGGTTGAGTCTTTGTACCACGGATAACAGGTCAAACCGTAACTCTTTATCCGGAAGATTCCCGCATGGACCGGACCAAAGGAAAAAGAACGATCGGCTTCCCGCCCAAACATCCGGTTATAAATATACATGCCGACTAACAGGCTAATGTACGCTATCACCCCACATTACACTTAGCATTCAATACGATCCAGACTTTAGCATTGAATGCTAACGTTGTTATAATCATACTTATACATTCAATATGATTCTGCATCCACGATAGACCTTACGTCGTAAACATCTAACTTGAGCGACCGAGTGTTCTCACGAGGATCGCCCTCGGGGAGCATCTGACCAAGGGTTTCGGTTGTTTTCAGGTTCAGTACCCCAAGCTTGGGGAAGGCTTACCATCCGTCCCAACTTCACGAAGAACCGGTTCCAACATTTGGCGCCATCCGTGGGATTAGAACAAAATGGTCCTCGAATCGACGCCGGTAGTAGGAAATCAACCCCTAACGCCGCCGGGAGATAATCCTACTCCCCCCTTTCCAGCTTCAGCTGTTGTCAATGTTGCAGCGTGCCCTCCTCCTTCAGGATCGGGGAAGGATGATCCGACAGAGGAGGAAATTAAAGAATTTAACCTCTTCTGCAAATTTCGAAAGCTGAGAGACTTGGAGAAAAGTCGGAAAAGAACGACTGGAGGAATGAGTGGAGTCGGAAGGACCCTCACTTATTCCAGTGAGGAATCTACGAAAGAAGAATCCACAGAGGAGGTCTATAAGGAAGAAACCCCGCAGATTCGAGGTTCCGAGTCCAGACGGGAAGAGGAAAGAAGGCGAGGGCGTACTCCGGAGAGGAGAAGAAAAAGAACCCCAGAAAGGAGGGAAAGAAGCAGAGAAAGAACTCCGGTAAGGAGAAGGGAGCGCACTCCAGGAAGAAGGGAACGGGCGTTGGAAGAAAGAGAAGGAAGTTCGGCCCAGCTGCATACTTCCACGCCTAGAAGCTTTCGATCCCCGTTCACTGACGAAATAAACGAAATGCCGATCCCTCCGGGACTCAAAGGCCCCAGGGTTAAGTCGTACGATGGGACCGGAGATCCGGATGATCACGTGGCTAGCTTCCGTTGGGCTGTTAAAATGATACCGATGGACCAAAAGTTGTGGTGCCTGTACTTCGCAGGAACCTTGGAGGGTTCAGCTCGGTATTGGTTGTCTAGTTTGCCTCAGAGAAGCATTGCTAGTTTCGAGGAGCTGGCTGCTCAGTTTAGTCATAGCTTCATTCAATAAAAGAAATACCAACAAAAATCCCAGTCCATAATGGCGTGCAGGCAGCGAGAGGGGGAATCGAACAAGTCGTACTTTAAAAGATTCAATGAGCGAAGCCGGAAGATGCCTATCCGGGAAGATTCACTTATAATAGCGGCTTTTACGTACGGCCTTCGCGAGGGAGAATTGTTTAGAGAACTGTCAAAAAAAGATTTTGTCAAAGCCGATGATATGATCAACGTGGTGAATAAGGTGCTCAAGCAGGAGGAAGAAAGCGCAGAGAAGCTGCGCTTCGAAGCTCAAGAAAAGAAGGGTGTGTCCGGCTCAGTTTCCCTCCGGCTCAAGCAAGAGCTCCCCGAAAGAAGTATCCTCGGGACCCGAATGCTTACTGTGAGTTCCACAAGATAATGGGCCATGCTACTGCAACCTGTGAAAGCTATAAAAGAAAAAAGGAAGCTCAGAAGAGAAAAGGCGTGGAAGGGGTAACCGAAGTACCAAAGGGCGGAGCGACTGTGTATGATACGGAAATCATGATGATGGAGGAAGAGGTTTATTCTGTATCTCCTCAACGAAAAAGGAAAGGAATAGCTATAGAGTTTGGAAGAGATGAACCCACCCCAGAAGGATACGTGGGGATGGAACCACTGGTGATCTGCGGAGCCATCGCTCGAGCGATGGTCCGTCGAATTTATGTGGACAGAGGGAGTTCTGCCAACATTATGTACGATCACTGTTTCGAAAAATTCCCTCCTGAGGTCAAAGCGTTCCTCAAACCAGCGACGTCTTCGGTGATAGGATTTTCAGGATGATCAGTATGGCCACGAGGAAAGATTCACTTACCCCTGGTACTGACAGATTGGAATTCTAGTCGCAGCAAGTCCATCGTTACGGAATTTATTGTCATTGAAGCTCCGTCTAGATACAACGTAATTTTAGGCCGAACTGGAATGTGGCAGTTGCAGGCGATTGCATCCACTATTCACGGTTTGCTTAAATTTCCTTCAGAACATGGGGTACTCACCATGCAGAGCATGCCTATGCCCGTGACGGAGTGTGGAAGTGTCACGCATCAAGATAGCTGGACAGAACAGGGAGAAACTCAGATCGTGGTGAATGAGGGGTATCCGAAAGCAACCGTTCGGGTGGGAGGCGGCCTTCCTCCCAAGTTAAAAGGGGAACTCCAGGCCCTTCTAAGGAGAAACAAAAATGTGTTCGCATGGGAGCCCAAGGACATGACGGGTGTATCCCGAGAGTACGCGGAACACAAGTTAAATATTAACCCAGCATTCACGCCGGTGAAGCAATCAAAAAGAGGAATGGCAGTCGACCGAGTCAAAGTGGTAAGTAAGGAGGTAGAAGATTTAGTATCGGCAGGGGCGCTACGGAGCACCCAATACCCAGAATGGGTGGCTAATCCGGTGTTGGTCAAAAAAGGAGACGGATCAATGCGGATGTGCGTAGATTTCAAGGACCTCAATAAGGCGTGCCCCAAGGATAGTTATCCTCTTCCGGAGATAGAACAGAAAGTAGAGGCGTTAGGAGGTTACAAGTGGAAATCCTTCCTGGATGCTTACAAAGGGTACCATCAGGTACAAATGGCTAAGGAAGACGAAGAGAAAACGACCTTCCATACGGCTAAGGGCACATTCTGCTACATTAAAATGCCCTTCGGGCTACGAAATGCGGGAGCTACGTATCAACGATTGGTCGATAAGGCCTTCGAGAAGCAGATAGGTCGCAATTTGGAAGTATACGTCGATGACATGGTGATTAAAAGTACAGACGATGGCGACCTGATCGGTGATACTGAAGAAACCTTGCGACGATTGCAAGAGATCAATATGAAACTGAACCCTAAGAAGTGCTCATTTGGCATGAGTAGAGGGAAGTTCCTGGGTCACATTATAACACCTTCCGGTATACAAGCCAACCCAGAAAAGATAGAGAGTTTGTTGAAAACAGGAACCCCACGAACGGTGAAGGAGGTACAGGCCTTGAACGGGAAGCTTGCAGCGTTAGGGCGTTTCCTGGCAAAATATGCCGAAAGGTCCATCCCTTTCTTCAAAACCCTCCATGGGTGTACCAAGAAGGGAGTGGTAGAACGGACGGAAGAGGCAGAAAGAGCTTTTGAAAAATTAAAACAATATTTACGAACCATTCCTACCATGGCCAGTCCTAAGACGGGGGAAGCTCTGGTCATGTACCTGTCAACAGGAAGGGAGGCAATCAGTTCGGTACTTATCGCAGAAAGAGGAGGAAGACAAATTCCGGTGTATTTTGTTAGCCGAGTGCTACAAGGCGCAGAGTTAAACTATTCGATCATCGAAAAGTTGATCTTAAGCTTGATATATTCGGTTAGGCGATTGAAGAGGTACTTCCAAGCTCATACAATAACTATTCTAACTAATCAACCGATCAAAAGCATATTGCTCCAACCCGAACGATCGGGACGAATGACCAAATGGGCAATTGAGCTGGGAGAGTATGAAATGGTGTTCAAACCAAGGCCAAGTATAAAGGGTCAAGCATTGGCCGACTTCTTATTAGAAATGCCAGACGAAGAAAGACCGACGGGAGAAAGTATGAAAGTCGAGGAAAAGGGGAAATCGGTATATGCAGAAAGTAACGCTCTGTGGCGGATGTACACAGACGGAGCTGCAGGAGCAGATGGGTGTGGTGCAGGAGTCGTCCTATCCGGACCTAGGGAAGAGAAAGTAACGTATGCCCTGAGGTTTGATTTTGCATGTTCAAATAACGAAGCTGAATATGAAGCGTTGTTGGCGGGATTGAGCCTGGCTAAAAGTTTGGAAGTAAAAGAGCTGGAAGCGTTCGCGGATTCAATGTTGGTCGTTAACCAGGTAAATGGGTCCTACGAAGCCAAAGAAAGTCACATGAAGTGATACTTGGAACAAGTAAAAAACAAGGTGGCCAAGTTTGAGAAATTCAAGATTACTCAGGTTCCTAGAACCAAGAACAAAGAGGCGGACGCACTTAGCAAATTAGCTTCAATGTTGTACCGCCATCTCACAAAGGAGGTTCTAGTCGAAGTCCTCCCGAAAAGGAGTATTGAGCAAATGGTGGAAGAAGAAGTAGCAGATATAGGCGAAAGCCAAGGTTGCTGGATGAGACCAATCAGACAATACCTTATGGAAGGAACCCTTCCGGTGAGCCCGGCCGAGGCAAGAAAAGCTAGGATAAACGCTGGAAGGTATGTGATCAAGAATGACCGGTTGTACCGAAAGGGATACTCTACCCCGTGGTTGAGGTGCTTAAGTCAAACAGAATCCCAAAAAGCAATAAAAGAGGTGCACGAAGGCCCTTGCGGAGCACATGCAGGATCAAGGGCCCTAACACAAAAGGTATTCAGAATGGGATATTTTTGGCCTCAAATGTCGAAAGACATTCAAGAGTACGTTAAGAAATGTCAGAAATGCCAAGCATATTCAAATGTTCCTAACCGAGCACCCGTCAACCTTACAAGTATCCAAAGCCCATGGCCGTTTTGTCAGTGGGGAATTGATATAGTGGGGCCTTTCCCGAAGGCTCCGGGAGGTCTAAAATTCTTGGTGGTGGCAGTTGACTACTTTACCAAGTGGGTTGAAGCAAAACCGTTAACATGTATCTCAGGAGCGAACATTGTCAAGTTCGTGTGGAAACAAATTGTTTGTAGGTTCGGTCTCCCACATACCATCGTGAGCGATAACGGGAAGCAGTTCGCCAATAATCCCTTCAAGGATTGGTGTACAGGTTTGAGCATTCGTCAAAATTTTACGTCCGTCGCACATCCTCAAGCTAATGGGCAAACTGAGGTAACAAACAGAACCATAGTGAAAGGGATAAAGAAGCGTTTGAATCGCGCAGAAGGGGGATGGGCAGACGAACTGCAAAGTGTCCTATGGGCGTACCGAACCACGGCAAGAAGCGCAACTCAAGAGACCCCTTACAGTCTGGTGTATGGGTCGGAGGCGGTCATCCCACTTGAAGTCACCTTACCATCTCCACGGGTTGAAAACTTCCGTCTAGACGAAAATATAGAAGCGTTAAAACATAACCTAGACTTAGTAGATGAACGAAGGGAAAACGCTGCCCTACGGCAGGCAGCGTACAAACTACGGACGGAAGGGTACTATAATACGAAGGTCCGGGAGACAACATGCAAGGTAGGGGACCTGGTGTTATGAAAAAACGAGGCTAGCCTTCATTATAAACCAGGAAAGCTAACACCTAATTGGGAAGGTCCCTACAGAGTGAAGGAAGCCAGAAGAAACGGTCCGTACGTGTTGGAAGCAATGAATGGGTCCACCATTCCTCGAACTTGGAATATGAGGAACTTACGAAAGTTCCATTATTAAGCGACGATCGCTTTTATGTTACGAATAGCCCTATGTCCTAATAATGTACGGTCATTTCTTGATTATCGTTTGTGTCAAGACGAATGCATTAATGAAAACCCCTATGGGTAGTTTCTTTTGTTAATACAGATTCTTTTACGTAATGACATTATTATGAACATTCAACTTATAGTTGCAAATCAATTCGACGAAACGAAAACATGCATGCAAATAACGAAAAATTTCTAAGGAGGGACGCCTCCAAAATAAGAAATTTGCACAAAACAACACGATAAGTGCGCTATATAAACACAGAATATAAAAGCGAAAAATTCAAATAAAGCGACGAATACGAATACTAAACATAAAAACATGAAGTCTATATTACGACGGACAGACAGTACATTCATTCAAACAAGGTGCAAATTACAGGCATTTTTAAGCAAAACAATCCTATTTCCAAAAGACGGAACCTAGGTGGCGGAAGGATCCTGCCCACGAGCGGAGCTTTCTGCTACATCCTCCGGTCCAGCAGAAACTTCGAGAAGTTGAGCTTTCAGATCACCAAGAGAGATAGCTCCAGATTCGAGAGCTCGAAGCAAAGGAGTTCGAGTGGATACCAACTCGCCAAACAAACCCATAATATTTGTCTGAGCATCAGGATAATTGTGAATAAGCATGGCGTCCTTAAGCAGATCGGTGTACGCATGATGCGTGTCCAAACACCCCTGATACTGGCCAAACCGGATGCTTTCCCTCTGAAGTTTGGTATTCGCATCCACAAACTCTCCTGAAGAGACAAAAGCTTGAATAGCCCCGGGAATTCCTTTCTGTAATAACCAAGAGATGTCTCGAAAGCAGGCCCCCACCTGATCCTGTAGTTTCTCATTTTCTTTGAGAGATGAGTTTAAAGCTTCTTTAGCCGCTGCATCTTTCTCAACTAGCAAGTGCTCCAGCTCAGCGATCCTCACAGAAAGAGCCCCGTGTTCACTCTTTAAATCAATAATTTGGGCATCTTTGACGGACGAAGACTTTCTCATCTCCTCAATACCCGCCACAAGCTCACGATTTTCCTCAACCAAAGACCCATTCACATTAGCCAAACGGTTTTTCTCCTCCGTCTCCTTCTGGTGTAACTCTTTGGCGGTGTTTATAAGCTCATTCAAACGAGCGAATTCCAGGTCATCATCAAGAAAAGACTGCCGACTACGAACACCTCTTGCATGCAACTCTGATAAGAGCTCGGTGGCAGATAACAACTCAGAATGGGCTTTTAGGAATAAACCCTCATCTGAGAAATCCTCAAAGCTTGGTCTTGCAACAGCAACGGTATGAACAATTGGAGAAGAAGTAACAACAGCAGCCGGCTCGGGTATCTGGGAACCTGGCAACTTGAAAATCCCAAAGGGCTCGGCAGTGGACGCAGAAATGGTGGTGCGCACCTTTTTACCTGCAAATAAATTGTTAGGGACATGCGTGCGTAACATAGAAACACTCAAAATCATCAACAAAGAAAGCTTACCCAAAAAAGGGGAAGTTAGGTAGCGAAGATTGACTCTGGGTAGGCTGTGATGAAAAGGAACTTTTTGCGGTAGAAGATAGCTGCATCCCAGAACCAAACAGGCTGCTCTCAAAAGCTGCCAAGGCAGAGGTACTTGACGATACCAAAGGACGACGAAATGATGAGGGCAGTGTTGGTACTGTAATAAGCGGAGGGTTTGCAGGGGGAACTCCGGACACAGGAGTGGGGATAACCACGGAAGAAGGTTCAGAAAGGTTCACAGCGTCATGAGCCTTCTCAGGCACTTCTACACAACACCAATTAAATTACGGTCAACCAGCAAGAAACTGATAATTTAGAAAAAATAGGAAGAACATATCAAAATAGATAATCGTACCTTCTTCCTCGACCAAGATTCGCTTTGGCGAAGAATGTGAACCTCCACCAAGCGACCTCTTCAGACGGGGGGCTTTCGCTTTTTCCGGAACAGAAACAGAACGGACCGTTCGGACCTTTCGCGGTTTGGAGGTCTCCATTTGAGAATCATGTACCATGGTATCTTCAACGGTAAAAACGGGCGGACGCACCTCAGGAGCAACCGAAGACACAACTACATCGGAAGAAGAAACGAGGGCGTCGAGGGTCTCTTCAGAACTCTCAAGGGCTTCCGTTGGCGGGCAAAAAGGAACGATAGGGCCATCAATAATGGAGACAGTACCTGAAGGAGGGGCACCCTTCGGCATCTTCAAGCGTCGAAGCAATGAAACTTCCTTTCCATCAATCATCCAAACTGGGCGGATACCTTGCGAAAAATAATAAGGGCTCAAATCTGCCATACCCAAAAAACTCTCATCCGGATCTTCCCATTTAACCTCAACAGATGAAAGGGCTTGTACTTGGGCGGTTTCTTCAACAGATAGTTCCGGGGGTGGTTCAGAGGTGCGTCCAATGATTTTTCCCCAGGAAAACGTTGCGCCTTTAAAAGCAGAGCGGCCAACAAAGAAGAAACCATGCTTCCATCCGTGGATGGAATCTCTCAGCCCAGTAATATGTTCGGTGCGTCCAGCTCGTAGTGTAAGAACCGCCCAGTCGCCTCGACCGGTAACCACATATAGATGGCGGAATAATCTGGGGGAAAGAGGCACACCAGGGAGCGGCAAAGCATGATGAAACCTATGATCTTTCGAAACGAGTTGGGTGCGAGTTGTGCGACATGCAAACCAAGATCTTGAAGGAGAGTAATGATAAAGTCATCAAGAGGGAAACGCAACCCCCCTAGCAGATATTAAAGGTAAACCGGTTCAAACCCTTCGGGCGGAGTCTTGATACTTTCGGATCCCACCGGTAGGCGAAGGGGATATTGCGGGTCAATGTGAAATTCAGAAATAATAGAAGCTAGATCAGCATCGGAAAGACCGGTATATGTGTTAAAAGCGGTAATCTTAGCAGATTTTTCGCTTTTATCCTTCGATGGCTTATCTTTCTTAGTCATTCTGAGTTCAAAAGATTGGGGGAAAAGGAGAGGTAAAAGGAAAGTTGGAACGGTGAAGAAGGAGGGGGGCGAAAAGCAAGATATATAGAGGGGGAAGTTGAAAAGACCCGTAATGATGGTTATAACGGTCGGAAAAGATCCAAGGTAACGGTAACTTTAGGAGCTACGAAGGAGAGAAGCGGCGTTAAAGGAAGCAAGTTAAAGTTAGAAGCAAACTTACGAAAAGTTTACTTCCAACTTGAGGGACTTAATGAGGCATGGTCAAAATACATGACCTGCAAAAGGTGCATTAGGCACCCGGACGGAAGGTCTGGACGGACGATGCTGGGTCCAAAATCCCCATGTTGTGATCCAAGCGACAAACGGGTTTTCCGGGTAAAGTACATTGAGCCACGAGAGCATTAAATGCGACTTGAACCCAAGGCGGCTTGGGTAAAAGGTTGAGTCTTTGTACCACGGATAACAGGTCAAACCGTAACTCTTTATCCGGAAGATTCCCGCATGGACCGGACCAAAGGAAAAAGAACGATCGGCTTCCCGCCCAAACATCCGGTTATAAATATACATGCCGACTAACAGGCTAAGGTACGCTATCACCCCACATTACACTTAGCATTCAATACGATCCAGACTTTAGCATTGAATGCTAAGTTGTTATAATCATACTTATACATTCAATATGATTCTGCATCCACGATAGACCTTACGTCGTAAACATCTAACTTGAGCGTCGGAGTGTTCTCACGAGGATCGCCCTCGGGGAGCATCTGACCAAGGGTTTCAGTTGTTTTCAGGTTCATTACCCCAAGCTTGGGGAAGGCTTACCATCCGTCCCAACTTCACGAAGAACCGGTTCCAACAGGTGTTATTGTATTTTTTATCTTTTTCATATTTTTCAAAGTTAGTTACTATGTAATGATGAAAAATGAAGTGACGGGTGTACCTCTAAATGAAGTTTTGTATACTCCTTTTCGTAATATTACATGCATATATTATTGATGTTTTGATTTTCTCGTATGGTTCTAATTATGATGAATAACCTTTTCAACCATCCCATTCTTTTAAGTCATATTTGACGGAGTCAAAGAGGTTTAGTGTATGCCTCCCCCCTCTACCCTCAAATTTTTATATTTTACTATATATTTATTTATTAAAAATCTTCTATGAAACTATCAAAGAAAAAAGTTTTTATACAAAAGAAATGGAAAATCAATAAATATTATCAAATTTGGTAGAAATTGCTAAGGTAGAAATGTTATTATTTGTGTATATGTATATATCTACTTATTTGATCAAAATAAATGTTAAAATTAAGAGATCATATGATGAAAAAGATCTACTGGACTATATAACAACATGAAATAATCATAGATAATAGACATCAACATCATTTCTTTTTTATAATATCATATATTTCGTTATTTATTATCTAGTAAAATAGAATAAGATGTTTACATGTGTTATTACAAGAAAATCCTGAATACGAATATTTAAAAGGAAACATACATAAATTCATAATTATGGAAAAACATAAATCAGTGGCCGATGCAATCGGGTCCTACCCAAGAATCCCGGCTTACACTTAAAACTTGCTTCCACGATTAAAATACTAGAATCTACTAAAATGCTAAAATCTACTCATGCATGGTTAAGTAGTACTTATTGCTACAACACTTGTACATTTCGTTTTATATAAAATGAAATACCGAAAGGAACACCTGCCCCCATCCTTTCTGTTTCAAATTTCAATACGTTTTCAAAACCCTCTTTCTGACTCAATCGGAAGTTTTCTAAATCGCTAGGTTTCCGGCTACTGTTTTGTGACCGTCTCCGTTCCTCCGGTGAACCAGTTTTGATATCTCGATTCATTTTAAGCATTCGCAATGTCGGTGAGTGTTAATAATACTTTTTTTTTTTTTTTTGATTTTTAGCTGTTACGCTCAATTCTAGTAACTCATCTGTTATGATTCGAAATTTAATTGAATTTGTATAGATCTGTGTTAGCTTTTAGAAATTTCTAAAAGCATGTGAAAACACTTTAACTTAGTTAGCTAGGAGCTTGTTGTTTGGTATGATTAAACAGATTTGTTGCTTAGGTAAGAAAAGCATGCTTCTTTTAAAAGTTTTCAGTGCTTGATATTATTTTGTGCTATTCAATCACTCAATATAAGCGAGTTTTTTGTGGAATCGAAAGAATATTGGAAGTATTTTATGGATACGAATAATCCAGATCGCTATGGAGGATTCTTACTGCTCAAACTTGATATATCGTTGAATATATTATATTAAAAATTGTGGTTATCTTTGTGTTTTCTGATTCAACAACTTTTCGAACTTTCACCCAAAACAAAAGAAATTGATCACTATGAAATGAAAAATTCCAGAAAAAGTTTAACAAATATAAAATAAGAAGCACCAATAAAAACATAAGAAATGAATTTTATCAGATTAAAAAATCGTATTGGTCACTTGGTAATTTACTTAGTCTGTGTCGTGTTAGATGATTTTATTAACTGAACAGCTCTCAAGCTTTTAGTCTCAGTTTCTTGTCTATCTCCACTTTGGCACCTGCTTCTCATGTGATGTTTGGAAATTGGAATTCTGTATTGCTTTTTTTACAACTGCTTATTGTGTTTTGATACAACCGCAATTTGAATGTTTGATAGATGTAAACTGCTTAGGATTATTAGCAGTTTTCATAATATAACAGAAAGAAAACAAATAGAGGCTCACCACTGCTTTTGAATAACCTAAAAAGGTTAATTGTAATTATATCATTGAATATTTGTGTTTTAGTATAACCAGATATTCCTTTAGATTCTTGCCTTACCAAATGTATAATTTTTTGTTAAAGCATTTGGAACATATGATTAGGTATTTTCGGTTTACTATTTTCCTTTTAATAAAATCAGGTAAAAACTGTTAAAGTTAGCAATCTTTCCTTAAAGGCTTCTCAGCGAGACGTTAAGGAGTTCTTTTCTTTTTCTGGTGACATTGTATATGTTGAGGTGCAAAGGTTAGTATGCAACATAATTAAATTTCCACCTTTTATTTTATTTATATAATGTTCTTTATTTTATATTAAACAATTAACACCAATTAAAAAAATTTGTTTGCAGTAATGATGAAACCCAAAATGCATTTGTCACTTTCACAGATTCACAAGGAGCAGAGACTGCTGTTCTTCTTTCTGTAAGTTGGAAAACTATTATTTTTCTCTACATTTCTTCCACAGTTTTGAATATATTCATTTTAAGCATATGAAAATGATTTTCAGGGAGCAACAATTGCTGATACAACTGTCACTGTAACTCTAGCACCAGACTACCAACTTCCACCAGAAGCTACAACTGCTCTTCCTGTAAGAAATTTATATTGTGTACACAAGTTTACAACTTCAACCTGTTTGCTTGTAAAACGGGTCAATTTTGATCCGTTTGCTTCCAAAACAGGTCAATTTCAACCCATATTCATTATTCCCATAATAAAAATATAATTTTTATTACAGCCACCCGAAAATGAATCTGCTTTGCGTAAAGCTGAAGATGTAGTAAGCAGCATGTTTGCAAAAGGTTTTATTTTAGGAAAAGATGCAGTCAGTAAAGCCAAATCATTTGATGAAAAGCATGGTTTAACATCAACAGCATCTACAAAAATTGCATCACTGGACAAAAAAATCGGGTTCACCGAAAAAGTCAGCACAGGGACCTCCATAGTCAACGAAAAAGTCAAAGAAGTTGACCAAAAGCTTCAAGTTTCAGAAAAAGCCAAGTCAGCATTTGCAGCTGCTGAACAGACAGTGAGTAATGCTGGATCTGCTATTATGAAAAATAGGTATGTTTTCACTAGTGCTTCGTGGGTGACGGGTGCTTTTAATAAAGTGGCAAAAGCAGCTTCAGAAGTTGGTCAACAGACTAAAGAGAAAGTGGTCAAAGTTGAAGATGAAGATAAGCAAAAAGTGGTTGATGATTTTTCTCAAGTTCATTTGTCTGAGTCTCCTGCAGGGTCGGGTGTAACCGAACCTAATTCCAAACCTCCTTCCAAACCTGAACCGGTACAAGGTTTGATTCTTTAGACTGCTTTTTTTGTATATAACTTTATTAAAATTTCGGATTGTTTTGGTAAGATGTTGTGAACTTTCAGTTATGCACCCTTGACTTGATGTTTTGGTAAGATGTTTATGGTACTTGACTACTTTCTATATCTTTATATTGCTATGAGATTGTGTTTGTTGCAAGTTTGGTCGATTCTGTGTGTGAAATGCATGTTCTATAATAATAAAACCTAGGCATAATGTATGTATAGGCTCCAAAGTATATACATTTATGTCATACAAATATGAAAGGGTGATTCCTAAATTTGGACCAAATGAAATAAAATTTCCCCAAGAATAGACTTAAGTTTCAATTCTTCTCAAAATAGACCGTGCGGCTACCCCCGCGAGCGTGCGACCGTGCAACTCCACTAGAACGCTGCCACGTGTCCGAGTTAGTGCTGCCCAACCTTGTTACTATTGCTCAACATTGTTACTATTGCTCTAATCTTTGTTACTACTGCTCGTTAATACTGCTCAACTTAGTTACTACTGCTCGTTAGTACTGCTCACCATTTAATGCTGCTCCGTTAGTGCTGCTCCCCACTTACTGCTGCTCCTAGCTAGTACTGCTTCAAGTCTCCCAGTCGCACAGGGTATTTTGGGGAGATTGAAGTCTATCAGTATTAAATGGAAGTCTCCCACTTTTTTTGGTCTAAATTAGTAATTAATTCAATATGAAAAATAGCATTTTAGGCTGACTAAGTATCAATTTAGTTTTGTTTGTGTCGATTGTTTATTCCAAAAACTGTACTGGGAATAGGGGTATTTTGGAGAGAACACTAAATGACTAGAAAGGTAAAATCAATTAAATATAAGAATAATTGGGTCATTTTAGGTCGAAATGGACGAACAAAAGAAATTTGATAACGATAAAAAAAAATGAATTTTGAAAACCATAAATCAAAAATCATGAAAAAATATCTAGGAATAAGATCACATAATTTAAAAAATCGCAGGGGCAATTTCTGTAACGATAAAATTTACCTTGTCCAACCATTTGGTTTTGGTTTTAGGACTTTGGAGTGATATCTTCTCCTATATATGAGGCTACATTTGATTGAGATTTGACAACTATGCACTTTGGAGCTCCCTCATTGGTGGAGAATATCACCTGTAATTCAACTATGGCCGGCCACAATACTCAACATATTCGTTCACCATATCACAGCTTTTTGAAACCCTAATTTCATCACTTTCTCTCATCCGCCTCTCCAGACATCCATCTCGAGGTATCCCTTTCTCCACCGTCGCTAGCCCTAATTCAACATCCCCAGCCAATTTTGATCTTCCGACATCAACAGTAACATCGTCTGCGTTCTAACAATCGGTGCTGATGCAAACGTCCAGCGATGACGCAACCGTTCTAACATAAGGTAAACACATTATGATAATTTTAGCATTTGTAAGACGCACAGATGCATTCAGTTGCAGGTTGGAAGCTTATTTTGATTTACACATGTAATCCAAAATTGTGCGGTTAGTAATTGGATATGACTTTCAGTACTGGTTACTAAGTCAATGGATTGTGGTTCTTTTAGGAAAATAAGTTATGATAATTATTTGTGTTCTAGACGAATGCTTGTCTTGATGCCCTGAAAAATGTTTATACAGCCAGGAAGAGCTCATGTGCTAATTACTAATTACATGATTGTATGATCAGATCGGAGTTATGTGTAAATGGATCTGTTTTTGATGATTATGATAGATCAACAACTGGAGCATGCTCCATTGGTCTCTGTTTCATGTGTTCGCATTACAGTTCTATTCCTATTTCCGATCAGCATTTAGCATGTTGCTTGTGCAAAATTTAGTTTCTTTATAGATTAAGTTTTACTTCAATGTAGCTAATAATTTTGATATTTCATGAAATTTTGTTGTGCTGATGTATGCATTTGGTTCAATGTTCTATGTCAGACGGATGGGAAAGCAGGTGGGTTAAATCTGACTGGAAGAGAGATGACAACATGGCTGGGGAGTGGAATTACACTTCTGGAAAATGGAATGGAGATGCTAATGATAAAGGTAGCCTTTTTGGCCGTTTGGTTAACTGGTTTACAGTTTACCAATGTAAATGTCCCATATGTTATGAAGTTTATAAGCAACTAATATAAACTTTTTTTTCTCTCTCTTTCCTTTCATAGGCATCCAAACAAGTGAAGACTACAGGTTTTATGCAATTTCCGCAGAGTACCCCGAATTCAGCAACAAGGATAATACTTTGGTTTTCCAATTTGAAGTTAAGCATGAACAGAAGCTTGATTGTGGTGGTGGCTACATGAAGTTGCTCAGTGGTGATGTTGATCAAAAGAAGTTTGGTGGTGACACTCCATACAGGTTATTTACATATAAACCTATCCATAAAGATTCATCTTTCTTTTTTCCATTTATTATAACTTATAATATTATTATTAATTGCAGCATCATGTTTGGACCTGATATATGTGGGTATTCCACAAAAAAGGTTCATGCAATCCTTACATACAATGAGGAAAACAAATTGATAAAGAATATGTTCCTTGTGAAACTGACCAACTTACACATGTTTACACCTTCATTCTTCGCCCTGATGCTACCTACTCTATCCTCATTGATAATGTAGAGAAACAACAGGAAGCTTATACTCTGATTGGGATCTTCTCCCAGCAAAACAGATTAAGGACCCCGAGGCCAAAAAAGTAATTTCAAATTTTAAACAAATGGTAAATACTTTGTTTGTGGGATTTTAATTTGTCACTTGTAATATTTACTTGATTTTAAATTGATATTTACAGCCCGAAGATTGGGATGAGAAGGAGTTTATTGCTGACCCTGAAGACAAGAAACCTGAGGTATTAAAAGTTTAAAACCTTAAAATTTTGTTTTTCTTTCCAAAATTCAAATGGGTACCTAAAAATGAATTTGTTTTACTGATTATCAGGGTTATGACGACATCCCAAAGGAGATCACAGACCCAGAAGCCACAAAGGTTATAATTTTCTGCTTTTGTTATAGTTTTTGTGATTTTATGCAATTGATTAGTTTCTGATTAAAATGAAATAAAACTTCAGCCAGAAGATTGGGAAGATGAGGAAGATGGTGAGTGGACAGTCCCTACTATTCCAAACCCCGAGTACAAGGGTCCATGGAAGGCAAAGGTTTCCATGTTTTCTTAAATATATTATATCTTTTCTTAAATATGCATTCCTATTGACAGAAAATCAAGAACCCTAACTACAAAGGAAAGTGGAAGGCACCAATGATTGACAACCTAGGTATATCTCATTTCATTTCTTATTTCTTAAGTTTCATATATCTGATTATGTATAATATCTGACAATTTTTTTATTACTTTTTTAAGATTTTAAGGACGACCCTGACCTGTATGTTTTCCCTAAGTTGAAGTATGTTGGTATCGAGTTGTGGCAGGTAATTATTTTTTGGTTGTGTTTAGTGTGTGCTAATAATTATTTCTAAAGCTTGAATGCTTAAATAAAATTTGATGTTTTTTAGGTAAAATCTGGAACTTTGTTTGACAATGTATTGATATGTGATGATCCTGAATATGCCAAACAAGTGGCAGAAGAAACATGGGGCAAACAAAAAGATGTATGTTCATTCTGTTTCTATAAAGTTTCTATTTTTATATTACCACTTTTTTTTTAATTCTTACAATTATATTGCTTCTATTATAGGTTGAGAAACCATTATTTGAAGAGCTAGAAAAGAAGAAAGAGGAAGAGGTATCATTCTTCTCAAATTTATCTTGAAAGTGGCAGTTTTCGACCCATTTACTTTAAATGGGTCGATTTTGGGTTATGTATTAAGGAAACAGGGTAAAGGGTTAAAAGCTGTCTGAATTGCAACAATGTAGTTCTGTAAATTATATATAAAAAACTACTCTAAAATATATGGGCAAAAAATGTTTTTGGTCGTCCCAAACAGCACAAAAGTCAACCATTACCTGCCATTAATTTTGAGATGCAAGAACAGCAAACCAAGGAATCTGACCAAAATTGAGAAAACTACTGAAAATGGAAACTATCAAAACATGATTTGCATATAACTAACGTTCTACCTTTTCCCTTTCAGGAATCAAAGGATGACCCAATTGAGTCTGATGTAAGTCTTCCTCTCTCTACTTAAAAAAATATAAAAAAAAATTCCATTTATTAAATCTTAATTAATTACGGAAATTTATTAACATTTTGACATTTATTTCAGGCCGAAAATGATGACGAAGAAGTAGAGGATGAATATGAGTCGCAAGATACCGATGTCAAGGTAAAGATGATAAAAAAGTTTATCAAGATTTTTATAATTTCTTATTAACAAAACCACCATTCAATCATCTTGTTTATTTATTTATTTATTTTTAATATGTGCAGGATGAGCTATAGAGGACCAAAATATGACATCTGTGAGCTATTGAGAAGTTTGCGCTATAATCATCAAAAACAGATCCATTTACACATAGCTTATTTATTAGTTCAAGTCAATTTATACTTGCGCTTTTATTCGTATTGTAAAGAGTCAGCAACCCGTCTACCTTAAAGGTATTTTTTCCTTTTTTCTTATTTTTTTCTACTTTGCAACATCTTGTGTATACCAAATGGTTTGCATATGTAGTGGTAAATAACCTTGATGACCTCCGCCTTAGATGTATTCTTTCCTTTTTCAACTTTTACTGTTGTGTAACATCTTTTTGTAAAAAGGATTTTGCAGATGAACTGGTAAGTAACCATGATGAGCTCATGTCCAATTTTAATGGAAATCATGATTCATTGTTGGAGTTCAGGTAAAGTTGTGATCTTTAAGTTTAATTTACATTAATTTGGACAGTGGTGAATATTTGGGTATTGTGATTTGTAGTTGAAGATTCATGCACATCTCTTATCATTATGTTACGCAATTATCTCAACTCATTTACTATAAGTGGTAAAGTTGAGAATGATTATTATAGTCAACAAAGGAATAAATGGATGTTTAAGGTGCTACATATTTAAATACTATAACTGGTAAAGTTAAGAACATGAAAAACGGTGTTACCGTGCATGTAAATTGTATATCAGAAGTTCAGAACATTCACTTTCAGAACATTCACTTTCTAACCTCAGGCTAGCCAATGATTTTGAAACGATACGTGTTTAAGTCTACAAATTAAGTATTTATTTCACTTGTAGCAATTTACAATTGTTAGGATAATTTGTGCAGAGTTTTTGAAGAACGGAAAAATAAACACAAGAAAGTGAAATAAGAGGAAATGTTGTGTATTTTTTCTTTTGTTTTTTGTTGATTGGTATGAAAACAGAGCAATGTTTTGGACAGGTTAAAGCTTTTCAACCGAAAATGGTGCAGTTTGCGTTTTGGATTACCACAGGAGGAACTATATTTGGTGTTATAGTTGCATTTTTGCTCACCTACTCGCACCTTAAAGCAAAGAAGATCCTTTAGACAACTAGATTGATCTAACCAAATGTATCAATTTACCAAGTAATTGTATTAATTACATAGCTACATAGATTGAATACGAAAGTAGCATGCAAGTTAGAGATCGAAACCACCATTTATTCAATAAAAATGTTAAGATGTGGACCATCTGGTTCCATTTCAAGTAAATAGCAAGATTTTAAATTTCACAAGCCACAACAAAAGCAACTCTATGATTTACTACGTTTTTCGGCGTTATGCATTTTATTCATGAAGCTAGCCCGCCCATCGGGGCGGGCTATGAAACTAGTAAATTATATTTATGATCCCATGTTCTCTAATGGCTCCATTCGTGATTTTTTTTTTTTTTTTTTGGAACAGCGAATCTATCCTACTACTACTCCTATCTAACACCAATTAAATCACCAATATCCATAAAGTACCCCTATGGGAATTGAACTTGGGACCTCCTAGGGAAAACTCCCCCCAAGGCAAGCTTGGTGGGCAAGTGAGCTAGCCCACTTGGTTTCCATTCGTGAATTATAGGGGACCATCATGAACCCAAATTTAAAGTCATCAAATTCTCTCTTAATGAACGTATATACTCAATCCGTCCCTAAATAAAGTTCTCATTTCTCTTGTGGCACAACTTTTTAGGAGATAGTTAGTGGTGGGGTATTTGGTATTACTTTTGATTAAAATATAAGGTTTGATTGGAGAGAAAAAGTGTTTTAGGAGATAGTTAGTAGTGAAAGTATTGGTAATAATATTATTATATTAAGTGGGATCCTTAACTTTGAGAAATGAGAACTTTATTTAGGGATAAAACTTGGATGAGAAATGAGAACTTTATTTAGGAACGAAGGGAGTATTTGTTTTGGTTTCAATCAAAATGGATTCACGATCCACGTTTGATGGAGCGTACCCAGTTCCACCATAAAAAAAAGTGTTACAAGTGGGCAAATACGAGTAATATAATTCAGTAAATTACACTTAAGGCCCCCACTATCTTTTGTTTCTTCTACTTCTCCTTTTTAATTCTTTACTGCTTTCAAAAGGCAACGTAAAATGGAAGCAAACATAATAAGGTGCACTAATATTATTGCCTTACAATTTACAAAGTCAACCCTAAAAAAACTCAGCATTTAATATGACTCCATCAAATTTAAGACATACGATTTAAAAAATGTTCATGGACCACTGTTCTCTTTTTACAACTTCTGATGCTTCAACCATAATTTGACATAAAAAAAACCTTTATATTTAACGAAACACAGCTCCTAAAGGTTAAGAGTTTAAAAAAATGTTTGTCAAATGCGTGTATAAGTGTAGAGTAATATTAAATAGCCACACATCAATTGATGTGGGAGGTTAAAACATCCCGTAAAAGTAGATTTTTAGCAATCGTAGAAATACCCGTATGAGAAATAGGAAGTTTGTGACCATTACCAAAGGTCACATGCATATTACCCATATACGGTGCTGACTGAGAAATGTTGGTGGTAGATGACGTCATGTGAGCTGTCGCTCCAGTATCAACGAACCAATCTGGATGACCTTGATCCACATGACATTGTGAATGGAATGCTTGGGCCAAATTAGCATCCGCACTAGATACTTGAGAGGCATAAGTACTAAGGTTTGGACATGATGAAGTGTAGTGACCGTTTGTACGACAAAGTTGGCAGTGGGTGGGACGGCGACCCCACGGCCTCGGCCACCATTGCTGGAACAACGACCGCCGCTACCTCGAGAGTATTGGCGACCGCCGTTGTTGCTGGATTTCAAGTGATCGGACATAAATGCTGCCGGAGGGGTTCACTACAAGAAAAAAGAGCTATGGTCACCAAAATTATTAGTGAGGACTAAATGTCCTCACCATAAGTCACTAAAAGACAAAATCATATAACTTTATTGAAAACATAGTTTGACTTATTCTATTGTGAGGACATGTCCTCACAATAGGTCTTTTAGATTTTATTTTTGATTTTTCTTTCCCCAACAAAATTAAAATGATTCAGAATAAGTGACTTTATTGACTTTTTTACTTTGACCAATCTTTTAGAGAGGACATGTCATCACCATATGTTTCTTTTATATTTTTATTTTATTTTTGATTTTTCGTACGAAATTAAATAAGGTTTAAATTGTTTTTTAATTTCCCTCCGAAATAAAATAAAATCGCGGGTTATTGGTAGTGAGGACATGTCCTCACCAAAAGTTTTTCTTGTATTTAACTTTTAATTTTTGATTTTTCTAACGAAAAACTAAATAAGTTTAAAAAAATTTAGTTTCCCTCCAATATATATAAAACCGCGGGTCACTTTTAGTGAGGACATGTCCTCACCATAAATTTATCTTGTATTTCATTTTTGAATTTTTGATTTTTGTAACGAAAATTAAATAACTTTAAAAAATAATAATTTCCCTCCAAAACAAAAAAAAGTGCGGGTTATTTGTGGTGACGACATGGGCTACTTGTGGTGAGGACATGTTCTCACTGTAGTTTTCTTGTATTTTAAGTTTTTACCTTTCATACCAAATAAAATAGGGTTTATTATTATTTTTTCCCTCCAAAGTGAAATAAAATGGCGGGTTATTGTTGTAAGGACATAAAGAAAGTAATATGTGTTTATAATGGTAGGCCAAAGAAAGTTATGATACACTTCGTCAGTCAACCCTTGTTGTAACAATTCATTGTATGATACACTTTGTTGGTCAACCCTGGTTGTAACAGTTGATTGTATGTCAAATATAGTTGTAACAGTTCATTGTATGATACACTTCGTTGGTCAACCGTAGTTGTAACAATTGATTGTATGTCAACCCTGGTTGTAACAATTCATTGTATGATACACTTCGTTGGTCAACCCTGGTTGTAACAGTTGATTGTATATCAACCCTGGTTGTAACAGTTCATTGTATGATACACTTTGTTGGTCAACCCTGGTTGTAACAGTTGATTGTATGTCAACCCTGGTTGTAACAGTTCATTGTATGATACATTATGTTGGTCAACCCTGGTTGTAACAGTTGATTGTATGTCAGCCATAGTTGTAACAGTTCATTGTATGATACACTTTGTTGGTCAACCCTAGTTGTAACAGTTGATTGTATGTCAACCCTGGTCGTAACAATTCATTGTATGATACACTTCGTTGGTCAACCCTGGTTGGAATAGTTGATTGTATGTCAACCCTGGTTGTAACAGTTCATTGTATGATACACTTCATTGGCCAACCCTAGTTGTAAAATTGATTGTATGTCAACCGTAGTTGTAACACTTCATTGCAGGATACACTTCGTTGGTCAACCCTAGTTTTAACAGTTGATTATATGTCAACCGTGGTTGTACGTAATAGTTCATTGTATGATACACTTCGTTGGTCAACCTTGGTTGGAACAGTTGATTGTATGTCAACCCTGGTTGTAACAGTTCATTGTATGATACACTTCGTTGGCCAACCCTGGTTGTAAATTGATTATATGTCAACCGTAGTTGTAACAGTTCATTTAAAATAATTTATTATATTGTTTACTAAATTAATGTATATATTTATCTTACATTTAAATATTTTTATGTAAAAGTTTAAAGATTTGAATACATTTACACATACGATACAATCCAACACCCCATTAATTAATTATATTACATTTAGTGGCAAGCAACTCCTTCTTTCACTTATCTTCTTGACGAACACCTCCCGCTTCCACTAATCTCCCCTGATAAACACCTCATGCTTCGTAAATTGCCCACTATTTGCCAACTATTTGCCATCTGCACCTATTTACAGCCTACCTACAACCGATCGAACACCGTTCTTACCGTCAAGGGGTTTCGTACTTCTCAATTAGGGCTCAAAACCGTTCTTCAATCAGCTGCTACTTTTTTCTTAATGAAGTTTTATTGTTGATTTTGGCATTCAAATTTGGTTCTTGATGTTATTTTTAATCCACGTGTTTCTTCCCACATCAACAATCTTCTTGAGGTAACTTCCGTTACCTTTATCAACATTGGGGGTTTAAATTTTCGGAATTACAGTCCCAGTCTTGGTAAGGAATAACTCTCCATCTCTATAAAGGTATGCTTCACCTCTCTCTTATTCTCTTACTTCTTTTAATTTAAGTATAGATTGTAAGAACATATCATGGCTTTCTGCCTGAGATAACAAATCTCTAAATGAAGGCGATGGTCGGGATGTGCGGACTGCAGTAGAAAAAGTCTCGAATCATGCTCCTAAACTGCAGACAAACCAGTGCAGTTTGTCCATCTCATCGACTAGATGCCCAATCGCTGCTAATTTATCGCATGCAGCCTTAAAATTGCGACCATATTCAGAAACGGAGGAGTTCCTTTTGACATATTGCGTAGAGAATATCTAAGAGAATGAATTCTCTCTACGGAAGAATTACTATACGCCTGTTCCAAGGCTGACTAGATCGCACGAGCAGTGGCGAGACCTGGGGTTTCGGCCGCCGCTTCTTCTGTAAGAGAGGAGTTAAGAAGGATGACTGCTCGTTGGTCAAGATCGGTCCAAGTAATAAAAGCCAGATTCGACACAGATTTACCGTCGAGTAGAATAGTCTCAGCGGGTGTGTCGGCAGTGCCATCAATGTGGGCAGTAACTTTCTGGTAGGAGAAGAGTGGGAGCATCTGATTTCTCCATAAAAGGTAGTTAGTTGAGCAAAGTTTTATGGGAATCATATGAAGAAGGGTGTTCATGGGAAAGGTGCCATCTTGAGATGAAGAAGAAGACATGATGGGAAGAAGGTACCAGGAGAAAAAAAATTTGTAGGGTTTTTGGAGGTGGGGGAGGATGAAATTTTTAGAAGGGAAGCTAGGGTTTAGGCTGATACCATGTAGAGTAATATTAAATGAGCCACAC